>CAWUFW010023775.1:0-69835 GCA_963921515.1 Calotriton arnoldi | reverse complement strand
TATGAATGAATGGGCCCAGGTGAGTATTCGGTGTATGAATGCTTGTTGCTAGTAACCCGCTGGATCACTTGCATGAACTTTGCGACTTCTCACCGGCCAATGAATGCCGCCGGCCGGGTATTGATGAGGTACCATGACCAAATACAGCAGAGGCACAGTGAGAAGTGGCAATTTTAGGAACCATGACCTGCCGCTCCGATCCACAGCAGAGTGTTACAGTGATGATCACGTGAGTGAGGCTGAAGCCAGCTTGCAGCACTCAAGAGAGACTTTGAATGAGTGCGGCAGCCAGTGCAGCTGAGCCCCCAGGCTGTCGCGAGACACTCCTGGCTGACCTGGAATGGATTCAAAAAGTCAGTGCTTTATTTAACTTTGCACAGTGAGTGTGCTGCAGTCACACACTCTGTCAGGCAGAGCGCTGCTACTTGCTCAGGAATGCTTGGGCACCCCTTTCTGCTTCTGTTTATGCCTCAGCGTGCAGGGGGAGGAGAGATGAGTTGGGGGTATAGAGGGCTCGTAGCATGTATGTGCAGGCTGGGAAAGGGGCAGGGGGGGCACAGGTAAAAGGGAGTAGACATGCGGGCGTAGCTGTAGCTTTCCCGTGGTTGGTTGTATGAAGCATTTAAAAAGCCAAAAATGCATTTTTTATTATTATCAGGTTGACTGCAGTCTGCGCGCCTGCGTGCTGCGGAGCGGGTTTACCCCTGCTGTCAGGCGTTTCTGTCCACTTTGCCTTGCGGCAACAGTGTGGTCTTTGGAAACTGTTAAAAAATTCAGAGGAGGGGCATGGATGTTTCCCAGGGTCGGAGTTGCCGAGGAGCTCATGCTTGGCTGCCTACAGTTCTGCTGGGGGTGTTTTCCTGTAGCAAACAAGTGCGTTACGACTCCAAACACGAGCGCTAGCGTTAAGTCTAAAAACACAAGTTTAAAAAAAAGAGTGCACCGGGAGTATCAAATGGCCTGAAGCGAAATGACCCAAGTAAGGGGGCCAGTCGCCTTGGGCTTGACAAACACACCCATATGAGGGGCAAATGGCACCATTGACCAAACAAAAGAAAAGCATTTGGAAAAGCACAGGGAGAAACCAATTAACAGTGTTGGGCGTGGCCAAACTACTAATACTGAATACTGCATGCCTCGCAGAGCAGCGCATGCGTGCTGACTCTACGCTCGACCTAAAAAAGGAGAAATAAAACATTACAATCACATATGCAAATAATGCACCAGTCCACACACAGTCCATCGGCCAAGCTAAGGGGTAGGTGGGCCTAAGAGTATAAGGCTGATCTTCCCCCAAGGGGGGCAGAAACAGCCAAAATATTCACCCCCGTAAAAGGGGAGCAACCCTTGCCCAAGAGGCCACTCCCCAACACCAACATTTAAAAAACCCTGGTGTCTAGTGGCTTCTGCCCCCCTTGGGGACAGATGTGCCTACAAACATATGACTGATCTGCCCCCAAAGATGGCAGAAATGGCCACAATCATCCCCACATAAAGGGGAGCAACCCTTGCCCAAGGGGCCGCTCCCCAACAACATTTTTAAAAAAAACACTGGTGTCTAGTGGCTTTTGCCCCCCTTGGGGACAGATGGGCCTGAAAACATATGGCCTGTCTGCCCCCAAAGGGGGCAGAAACGGCCACAAGAATCACCCCATAAAGGAGAGCGACCCTTGCCCAAGGGGCCGCTCCCCAACATCTAAAAACAAAAAAACAGAAATCCCTGGTGGCCTAGTGGGCCACACAAAATTTTAAAAAAATCAGCCGATCTGCCCACAGGGGGGCAGAAACAGCCAAAATAATGCTCCCCAAGGGGGAGCAAGCCTTGCCCAAGAGGCTGCTCCCTGCAAAAATATCTCTGGTGGTCTAGTGGGGCAGAATTTTTAAAAGAATATGGACTGATCTGCCCACCAGGGGGGCAGAAACGGCCACAATAATGCTCCCGAAAAGGGAGCGACCCTTGCCCAAGGGCCACTCCCCGCAAACAGTTAATCACGTTAAAAGAAAATCCCTGGTGTCTAGTGGGCATTCCTGCTGCACGATCGCGCGATCGTACAGCAGGAATGCTCAAAAGAGGCATCGGAGGAAAGGAAAACCCTTTTCTTTCCCCAATGCCTCTTTTGTTAAAATCCCCCCCTTCCCGAGGAGAAACTCACCTTCTCTTTGCTGGACGCACTGGAAGCAAACGGCTTCCAGCGCGTCTGGTATCATGTAATGACATCAGCGTGCGAGGCATGCTGACGTCATTAGATGATGTGGAAGGGGGGCGGGGTAGGCAGGGAAAGGGCTTTCCCTGCCTTCCCCGGTGGGGGCAACATTAAGGGCGGCCCACGGGGGGAGCGCCAGCGCTTCCCCCGTGGGTGGGTGCTAGGACGGCCGGGAGCCGTCCGACCCACATGCCCACCATGACATCGGATGGCTGCCGGCCATCCGACGCACAGAAAGGGTTAAGACAGGACTGCCTGGAGACAGCTGTGTTTAGCCATCTTGAAACAGGGCTCCTGGGTAATTTTAGAGTAAGGCAAAGAGAAGTGCTGCAAAAGGAGGTGGGAATTGTGAGAAATAAGTTAGGAATGGTAGAATTTCTCCAATCACTTGCTAGTGACAGGATAAATCTGGCACCTAAATCACCACCTCTTAAGAACATTCCTGGACAGGGGAAACTCAATCAAAGAAGAAGGGCCTGCTGGAAGAAGACTCTTAACTCCTAACTCCTGTTAGATAAAGAGGACTCACTCAAGGACTCCTAACTCCCGCCCACGCCAAATTCTCTGTGGGTTATGTGGTTGGCCTATTTTTTTCCTGCTTCAGGGACACAAAACGCTGAAGGATTTCTGATCCCATGAAGCCCAGCTGATGACTGAGGACTGGTGCCTAGAAGCCTGACATGAGGAGCTGGAGGCTGCAGAACTGATCAGCAGGAACTTTCCAAGAATTGGGAAATTTAAGACTCTGTCATATTTTCCACCTGCAGATAACTAATACAAAGGGGTTTAAGTGTGCCTAGAGAGGTCACAGCCAAGGCAGGCAAGACAATCAGTTTTGCCCTGCTCTGAGCTTTATTGCTGTGCTGAAAACTGATTCAGCAGGACCTTGTGGCACAGGTATCCAGACTTGTGGCGCCCTGCCCAACTTAGTAGGCTTCAAACATTGCACTGTTAGATGATTTTAACTTCTAAAAAAGTCAGTAAGCCCGAAGGTAAATCTTCGGACCTCGGTGAAGCAACAAATCTATCAGACTCACTAAGCAACACCTTTGGCCACAAAATCTAGGATTGTCCTGCTTGGAGCTTTTGGTGTCAAACAAACTGCTTCAGCGGGCACTTCAGAATGATGGGCTGGGTGGCGTAGTGGACTAATGCGTTCACTGGAGGAGCCTGTATTTGACCTCATGGTCACAAGTCCAATCCTTTCATCCTTATGAGGTCGATACAATGAGTACCATTCAGTTGGGTAAAAATAAACATCTGTTATTCAGTGCCAAGATACCCTTGGGTGAACATGCGCTTTACAAATACACATTTTATGTTATATATCATTAGCTGCCACTAGCCTCAGCCTTGGCACTTGTTGTGCTAGAAGATTTTGACTTCCGTAAAATGACAGAAAAAATCAGGTCATAATGTAAATGCTTTAACCGGTATGGCTTGCTTGTTGTATTCAGCCTCCGCTCTATCACCATCAGTCTGAAATCACTCTAAAGTCCTAGTCAACCATAAGCAGTAACTTTTGATTGGCATGATACTTTTACTTGCTGCTACTTTGATTTTTGTCTTTTAATAGTTTGAGCTTATTGTCGTCTTTACATTAAAGTAGTTGATACTGTTTGAACTTAATGCATACTTCTCTGGACTTTGCCTGGTTCTTGAGCCCTAACAGTGGTTGAGCAGAGATTCTTGCACAACTGTGTTGTGACCTAAACAGAGTGGTTTTATAAGGTTGTTAGGGTTGCAAAACTCAGAAATGAACAACTTAATTTCTGAATGTAAAAAATTGGATTATTAATGGGGGTGTGACTACCCACCTCAAGGAATAATCACCACCTTTGTCAGGGTGAACCTTCAAATTCACCAAATTAACCTGAACTCGACCACCTGGTAGCCATGGCATAGAGAATGTGGGCTTAAATTCCAATTCACCACAGGAGTACATGTCTAAAGACGCCCATGACCTCAGGGAAAGTGCTGAGTTACTCACAGGATGTCAAGCAGAGGCCAATGGTCAGCTGAGCAATTGCAGGAAAAAGCCTCCTTTAGCGTTTAGTGTCACTGTAACTTTAACAGGAGGTCAGCCTTTTGGTCTTCGGAGTCCACTTCTGTGTCCTGGGCACAAAAAGGAGCAGGTCCAGTCCTTCAGGACTCACCCTAGCCAATGGGGTAAAAGTTCTTCGGGCCGACCCTACCTACTTGGGGCATTTTCAAGATGGAGAACATTTTCGGCCACACTCAACTTGAGCTCTGAGGGCGTGTTGTGAGTATTCTATGATAATCCCAACGTCGTCCCACATTTAACTCTGTACCTACAATAAACCCTGAGACAGAAGTCTAGTAGAACAAAAGTAGGGTTTTCCAGCAACCAGAGATTGGATACAAAAGAACTGTTTAGGCATCCTCTTCCATTCCTTTTCAACTGAGCCCCTTGTATTATATGTGAAATCCCAGAGACAAAAGTCTGGTGGGAGAAAGTAGGTCCTTCAGCATACAGACAGTGGATACACAAGGCGTATCTTGTCATCCTGTTCTCTACCTTTCAAGTGTGTCCCAAACTCTTATATGTAAACCGAGCAGACCTCTCAACCAGGCCTTGTCACTCAAGCAGAATTTACCACTGTAATGTTGAAAAGGATGCTCACAAACCCCACACTGCTTATTTTAGCCTTTCAGTTCAGCTTGTTGCTCACTCCAGAGATTCATGACATACCTTTTTCACACCTATTCAAATGCTAATCCATGGCTGTGAGAAGATTGAGAGCAAATGCAAATTAGCTTACAGGAACTGCAGGCAGGGAAAAAGTAACTTTCTAAAAGTTACCTTTCCTTAATATTTATTAAAAATCCGACTTTGTCATTTAATTGGATTTTCAGTAAGTATTAGAAATAGTTGTTTAATTGTTTTTCTAGCTAGTCCAATTCCTAAAATATAGTATTCGGATTTTAATCTGTACCCTGGTTTTCTGTAGATGCTAGTCATGTCACAGTAAAAAATAGCTTTTGGGTACTAGGCACTGTAAGGGCATGTTAACATTAAGGGCCTCATTACGATGCTTACGATTCAAACCTAGTAGGCCACAACTCAAATATAAGTAAAATAAATAAGTATTCCACAAAATATGTAATTAAAATCAATTAAATAATGAATTAACAATTAATTACAAGTTTATTGTTACCTGATTAACTTCCCAGCCTGCAAATAACATTCAACAAAAATAAATTAATATTACATGATTTACATAACACATACCAAACATATAATTAAGAAAAATGTATTATGCAATTCATAATTATTATTAGCTAATTAACTTTTCACCCTTTCTCCCTATAAACACAACAACCTGCTAAACACTATAAATTACAATAAAAAATTCAAAATCACTTAACATTACAATGTGTACTTTAAAGAACAAATAAACAATAGTAACACATTAAATTAACATATCAACTAAAATGCATTCAAATAATTTAAAAAAGATATTGTTTAACCACTATATTATTAAAAACATAATTAACAACATCAATATTATGTACAACGATATTACTTACTCAAAAAACTAAATTCTCTTCAACAATATTTGTGCATTATAATATTGGTGTATCACAATATTTATTATCCAATATGTCTGCCTTTCGATATTCTTAAATCAACGTTTTGTACAAACTTGTTCTATTCGGCAGGAAACATCAAGATGTGGGTTTGTGGACTCCTAGACAAAATATGTAGGCTGGTGGGAACATGGATCTCTCTTATCTTTCTTTTGCCCTCTCAAAAGAGATAACTTTGTGCTATGACTCTATGCATCGTCAGGTCTTTGCAGAGTTGAAATATCCTGCCTGGAAGTATTTTTCTATGATAAGGGAACATGCATCATCAGCTTTCACAACTGAGTAACAGTGTAATTACCCAAACAAACACATTACTGACCATTGGCATTCATATAACACAATGTACAATATGAGGTGATGGGTTCAAGATTGGCAGAGAAATTGTCTACACCTCATCTACAGCAACAATTCTAGAAAATGGGATTCTATTAAATGTCAAAATGTCATTGCGCATTCTAGAGACGGCCTTTCCACAAATAAATTCCAGAGTTCTGAAACCTTCACATCATTAAATAAGTAAATGTGACATACGTCAAACTCTGCATAAAGAGGTGAGGACACAAAAGACATTTCTTCTTGGAATAATTGAATTGTTTCTTACAGATTTCATTAGGAAATGCATGTTTGTGAAGCTCGACCTTGTTTTGTAACATGCTGGTTTTATGCTGACAGTCTTAATAGCTCTGGGATAAAGGAATACATGAATAAAGCCACAAAGGCATCTGTAACTGACATTTCACATTGCACACAACACATCAGTCTGATTACTAGCAACATCAAGTACATTTGCTCTGTAATAATGCTGCTTTTACTGATTTGTGCCATATGGATGAAGATAAAGGAAGTATAAGGGTTTTACAAAAGGTTTTGAATATCCATGCAATTGTACTGCATTGTTGTACGAAACAATGCCGCACTCATATAGTAGTCCAGAGCTTTAGCACATTCCGTGGCAGCGTCACATATTCATGAGAATCTCCCACTCACCTCAAATATCCATACGCACTGGTTTGCACTCAAACAAGATCAGAAATCTAATCATTTATACAGGAAATAGATGGCCATGAAATATGCTGTTCCATAGTGCACTTAAGGCTGATGCAGTAATTTTGTAATTTTTCAATTGAATTTGCTTGAATAGCTCCACAGTATTCATTTTCTCCCTACAGTGAAAAATGATTCGTATTCATAATAAAAGTACACAGTAAAAACATCTATGCACCTTTCTGTTCATGCTCCCTTATAGTTTGCCTACTCCCGCGGTGAAAAATAGAAATATTCATGATGGCTAGGTAGAACAAAGCTGATTTTCTGGTTCCCAAATAGTAAATATCCTGAGGTTTGTGGTGTAATGCTTCATAACTTTGTTTTACCAGCCACGGCTGATGTTGAAACAGTGCTGTGAATGCGCATGTGCTTAGTGTAGTGCATACGTTAATGTCTGTGCATGACCTATTAGAATGCAGAGTTCCACATTAAATTTGGGTAGGGGGCCATACAGTCAGTGGGGAATGGTGGTGAGGGGCGGGAGAAAAGTGGGGGGTAGAAAAAAAGAAAAGAAAAAAGAAAACTTAACTGCTGGTCGCCTGTCTCCAGCCGCTGCCTCTCCTCTGATGCCTGAACAAGGAAGCACACAGGCTCCCAGACTCCCCTAGCTAATCACAACACTGTGTTACAGCATCATTGTGATTGGTCTGAGCGCTGTGGTTCGGCGCTCAGAGAGGGACTGGAGGCTGTGCATGTTCTCCACCCAGACTGTGCAATAAGTGCCCATGACGGTTTGGCCGGCCCACGACAGCTGGCCAAACCATCATGCGCACTTAAGGTGCAGAAACCACTTCTCCTCCCTCTGGGTCATGGGAGCCCAGCTCCACCCCGCCCTAATCTAGCCTGGCTGTAACTGCAAGCTCAATACTAAAAAGAAAATGATTTAAATGTTCTGTTATTATCATTTTGTTTTTCCTTTGCACTGCTCTTAAAGTAGTGGGGCGATGCTCATCCGCCATATTGGAGGAGCTGCCACTGCATACAGCCTACCTCACACTCCTCTGCTCAGTTTGTCTGCTAGCCTTTGTTTAATTACAAACCAAATAAGAAGCAAGTGTTTTCCTAGTTTAGAAGTGTGGGCTGGAATTCATTTTATTGTGGGGTATGTGTATGTGTGTCAGTTGTGTTTGTATGGTGTGTTCGAAAAATTGGGGTATTATTTGTGAGGGTTGAGTACCCACCTGTTAGAAATGGGGGTCTCTAGTTGGCAGAGGTAGGTACCTTTGTCCAAATAGGGACCCTTGCTTCTAGTCAGGGTAAGGGGGATACACTTCTAAAATAACCCTTGCTCACCCCCTTGGTAGCTTGGCACGAGCCGACAGGCTTATCTCAGAGGCAGTGTGTAAAGCGTTTGTGAACACATACAGTAACACAGTGAAAACACTACAAATGGACACCACACCAGTTTAGAAAAATATGTAATCTTTATGTAAACCAAAACAAGACCAAACGACAAAAATCCACAATATAGTATTAAAAATAAGGCTTTCAAATGGTAGAAATAGTTCAGTTCAATGCAAGTTGTAAATGCAACACTTTTCTCACAAAGTACCTGGGATGCGTCACGCAAAACAAATAAAATGGCCGCAGGGAAGGTGATGCGTCGGTTACTTACACGCAGGGAAGGTGATGCGTCGGTTCCTGGCTTTGGGGGGGTGATGCGTCGGGTCCTTACTGCAGCGCAGGGGAGGTGATGCGTTGGTTCCTTACCGGAGAGGAGGTGATGCGTCGGTTTCTTACTGCGTGGGGAGGTGATGCGTCAGTTTTTACTGCATCCCCCAACGATGCGACAGTCTTGGCGCCTTTATGCGATGCATCGATCCGGTACGATGCATGGTTTCGTGCAGCCGCACATTAGGTTTGCATCGGGATCGGTGCGGTCATCTCGGACTTCGGAGATCGTTGCACCCGATGCATCGTGCGGCGATTTCTCGAGCAGCGGCAGCTGCTGCAATGGTTTCTTCAGTGATGAGCCAGAAACAGGTGTGGATGCGGCACGCTTTTTCGAGGTTGCGTCGATTTTACAGCTCCCAGCAGCAAACAGTCTCTAGAGGTCCTAAACAGCAGCAGGCACCACTTTGCAGGTTGGAATTCCCAGCAAGGAAATTCAGGGGAGCTGGTGGTGAAGTCTTTGTGTCCCTGAGACTTCAGAACAGGAGGCAAGCTCAGTATCAAGCCCTTGGAGATCTTTTCTTCAAGCAGGTGACAAAGCAAACAGCAAAGTCATTTTTCTCCTTTCCTTGGCAGCACGCAGCCACTGCAGGCCAACCCCAGACAGCAAAGATCACAGGGGCAGTATTCCTCCTCAGCTTATCCGGCTCTTCTCCTTGGCAAAGGTTCCGCTTGATTCCCAGAAGTGATCTAAAAGTCTGGGATCTGGGCCCCTCTTTTTATACACCAAAATCCTTTGTTCTCTGTAGGCGGAGAGTGTCTATACCCAGCCAAAACCAGTTCTGTCCTCACTGGTGCAGCTTCCTGGCAGGAGGGGGAGACAGCATTGTTGAAGGCAGACCAGGCCCATTCAGGTGAAAGGAAATCTCCTCCCCCTACTCTAAATGCAGCCCAGGTCTATTCTTCCCAGCCCTGACTCATCAGACTTCTGGAGCCGCTGCCCCTCTACAGCCCCTGTCATCCAAAAGCCAGACATGCAATACACAAACCTAGCAGAGGCACACTGGAGGGTTACGCAAGAAAATACCTACTCTCTAAAAGTGGTATTTTCAAACACAGAATTTAAAAATCACCCTCACTAAAAGATGCATCTTAACATTCTGAGTTCAGGCATACTAAACTTTATTTTTCTACCTTGTTCCCAGGGCCAGTTATGTTTATAAGATGTTATAAACAAACTCCCCATTCTGTTCTATAGGAACAGGTAGCCTTGCAATAGTGAAAAATGAAATTGGCAGTATTTCACTGTCAGGACATGCCACACACATCAGGGCATGTCCTATCTTTCACATACAATGCACCATGCCCACAGGGGTACCTTGGGCCTACCTGAGGTGTGACTAATATGTAGAAAAGGGAAGGTTTAGGGACTGGCAAGTGTGTGCACTTGCCAAGTCGACAAGGCAGTCCCAGACTGCACCCAGGCTCTGCAATGGCAAACCAGAGTTACATTTTACAGGCTGCTTCTGTGGGGGGCACAATCAGTGCTGCAGCCCACTAGCAGCATTTGATTTACAGGCCCTGGGCACACACGGTGCACTGTACTAGGGACCGACTAGTAAATCAAATATCCAATCATGGAAATACCAATTCATAACAGTAATTTACAAAGGGAACACTTGCACTTTGGCACTGAACAGCAGTGGCAAAGTGCCCAAAGCATCTAGACCAGCAAAACGGAGTTCAACATACAGCAAAAACACAGGAGGCAAACGCAAAAAATGCAGGGGAAACCCACGCCAATGGTGCCAGGTCTAACACCACCTCGAATAACAATAACCACAATCCTTGTGAGGGCGAACCACTAAATTCACTGAATTAAACTGAGCTCAAGTCCCTGGTAGCTTTGGCACAGAGCACATTGATTCATATAGATGCAATGTGTAAAGTATTTATGCAGTACTCAAACAGGAATAAAGTCAAAATACAACACAAGAAAATTATCAAACGAATTTAGAAAAACACAGACAAATTGAATAAATAAAATGACACTTACACTGAACCATCAAAAATTCTATAAGTAGAACCAGAATTAAGAAGTTTTAAAGTTTAAGATTGAGAAAAGCGTCAAAAGATTTAAGCATCACCTGTTGTCACCTGTTTGTGCTTGACCGGAAAACGGGGTAAGGGTTAAGGCTGATGGAGATGGAGCATGGGTTGAATACAGGGGCCAGGTTCATCCTGGTGAAAAGTTTTAACTTTGGACTTAGCCTCTGTAATGGAATTCAAAAATCTTCAATAGGGAAAGGCAGCAGGCTATGGCTGAAGAGGGCTCCACTTCATCAAGACAAGATTTCGGTGAAGACGCTATATTTTGGGGAGAAAATTCTAACGAGAAAATATTTGAATTTCGTGCCTAGGCAAAGGCACTAAGCAGCCCGATAATTTCCACGCCTCGCCTGGTGAAGGTTTCTAACATCGAATGTAGTCATGTTTTTGGAGAATGGATTTTTCCAGTGGGGCAACACTGAAGGCTATAGCTGAAGAGGGCTTAATGTAGCTGGATACCTTCTCCATCAGGTCCAGATGAGATAGATTTGCTGCTGTGGAGAAGAACGTAGGAGGCAACCTGAATTGGTGGCCCAGCTGTAGCGCACCTTTGTCGGATTGGCATGGCAGGTTGGTTCTGGTCCCTGACAGTTCTCAGAGCAAAACATTTACAAGTTTCAAGTTTCAAGAAACTTTAGAATGGAATAGACTATGACACCAGCCAAGGGTCCAGGACCTTGGGGAGAGCACTTGCAGGTCAAGATTCACTTCAGTAAAGGCCAGTAGCACGGTCCACAGTAGGTGAAGGTAGAACATGAAAGCTGGAGATGCAGGAAAGGGTCTTTTTTAAATTGTTGTGTCCCTGTAGTCCAAACAGGAGGTCAGCCTTATGGCCCTTTGAGTCCACGTCTTTGTCCTGGGCACAAAAGAGAGAGCAGGGTCTAGTCTTCACAGCTCTTCTCAGGTTACAGACAGTTGGTCCAGTCCTCTTCTTCTCCTCTACCGCAGGTCCAGAAGTGATCTAAGGAGGGTACTTAAGATGGCACATTTATGCCCAGTGCCCACCTGTGGGTGAGGGAAACTCCTGGCCGCTTCCCAGATGACGGGATAAAGGTTCCCAGGGGTCATCCTACCTCCTGTAACAAATTCCACAGAGCCCCTCTCTACCAAAGACCAACATGGCAGAGCCTTTCTTCCCCTGTGCAGTGCACATAGTGATGTGGCTACGGAAATGAGCAATCCCTTCTCTGTGATCACTCAAATCCAGTTTTGGAGACCTTTCCCACTGGGTGTGGTGCCTCACTGGCAATGGAGACAAAGTAAAAAGGCAAGCCAGGTGTTCACTACAATAATCTGTGACAGAGTAGGCTCATTTAAAGTTAACTAGGTTCCTGACCACAGCCCTGGTGGTCATCCTGCCAGAGAAGCAGAACACCTCCTCACAACTAATGTCTTTGTCTCAGGTCTGGGAGCAAGTCTGCACCTCATCAAGAGAGCTATTCAGTTTATGGGTGACAGATGGAAGCTCATACAAATGGGCTTCTTTCTACAGGATTTAGGCCAGCAACAGACACATTTTAAAAGTATATTTTTAAACTATTTATCACAAATCTGAATTTAACAATGAACTGGGTTTGTAATCAATATTTTAAAAATCCAATAATTAATTCTGAAGCTGTTTCCTATGTGGAGATGGCAATATTACATTTACTATCGCACCCCAAAGGTTTTCTGTGGAACAGCTAACCCTGCTAAAGGTCCTTTTCACTTTAAGGATATGTTTAACATTAAATGTTTACATATCCATATTTTCCTTGACAGGTTGAATATGCGGTACTGAAATTGAACACTTTGAAAACACCAATGCCAGTTTGCAAAAGTAAGCAATAAAACATCATCCTTTAATATCATTCTTCCATTGAAATGGTCGGGGGATGAACTCAACCTCTGCCCTCCGGCTACAATGCACTACCTGTGTAATGATTCATAATGTATATTCAGCATTCACTATGTCAGGGCCATCTCTGTAACTATGACTACTTTTGGTGCTTTTCAGCATTAAAAAGGTCGATTGGTTAATCAGGATATTTGTGAGTCTTTAAAGACGAGAGCACTAATAATTCATGTAAACCTAGAGAATACACATAAGAAAATCCAAACTGGTGAATTCAAACAAGACAATGTTAAAAGTGCAAACTATGAAGGTTTATTCAAAATGTAAGTGTCATTATAGAAGGCAGAAATATATTAGTTAGTCAGTCAATTCAAAAGCCTGAAACTACGAATACATATAAATGAGCAATGGCAGTGGAAGCTGAATATTAATCTATTCAATAGCCAGAACCGAATACAATCTAGCACAAAATAATTTTTTTTTTAATCAACGAACATCCTGTCATAGGGACTGCTCAGTTTAACAGGAGAGGAGGAATATGAAAAATATTCTTAGTACAGATCAGTAAGCCGACTAACCTGCAGTCTCCTCTGTAAGGAGACCGGGAAGAAACGTGGCTCTTATACCAAGTGGAGCCCTCTTACGTGTTTAAGACAGAGAAATTGTAATGTCACCTTGCCATGATATAAGCTACAATGAGCTATTCGATAATGAAACAGAAAACAAATCACAAAATTAAAAGGATTTTTCTCTACATCTATTGAATGATGCTGTATTATGTCCCACAACAGAAAATAAAAGCATATTCAAAGTTATAAACAAAACCTCTGTTCAGACAAAGGAAATGGCCTTCAGTTGATAACAGTTGTACTTTTTTCTTCCTTCAGGAACATTATGCACACATAAAATGAAACTCTTTAGTAGACACAGTGCAAGCAGGATGTAGGAAAGTGGCCCTTTTTGCATGGTTACCCCCACTTTTTGCCTGACATCTGATGCAACCTGACTTGATGTGCCCTGGGTCTCTGCCAATCAGGTTCACAGGGCCTGTGTCTTTTCCCAATATTTGTATCAACAATTGGCACATCCCTGGTCACAGATACCAAGGGCACTGTGACCAGGGAAGGCCTCTGAGGGCTGTAGCAGCTATTGTGCCACCCTTAGAGGCCCTGCACTTTAACACACCCACACTGCCAGTGCAGGCTGCATGTTTTGGTGCAGAGAAAAGTGAAGAGTCAACATGCCACACAGCCCTGTGTGCTATGACTGAAATCGATTGCCTAAGGCCTAGGTAAGTCACCCCTCTAGCAGGGTGCACTAGCCCTAAGGCGAGGGTACAGAGGTATGAGCCCTCTACCCCTACAGTGTCTAAGTCCATTCTTAGACATTGTAAGTGTAGTAATGCCCTAAAGAGTATATGGTCTGGGAGTTGGCCATTATGAACTCCACAGCTCCATAATTGCTTTACTAAAAACTTGGAAGTTTGGTAGCAAACTTCTCAGCACGTTAAACCTACACTGATGCCAGTGTGGGATTTAATGTAAACAGCACTCAGAGGGCATCTTAGAGATGGCCCCTGAAAATCGACCAGCCCTGGTGTGGTTCCTGAATGCCTGCCCACCATTTGACACCACCAGACAGGTTTATGGACCCCTGGATAAAGAGCCTCCGCTCTCTGGGTCCAGAAACAAAGCCCATCCTGGGCAGAGGTGTCATGCCTCCTGCCCCAGGATGGGCTGGATCCAAGAAAGGGGAAGCTTCAAAGGCCTGCCACCTTTGGACGCTGTCCCTGCCTTTTGCTGCCCCCAGCAACTGGCTCCCAACGGTTCTGGACCCCACTTTGGGCGGGAGAATCTTCAGGAAATCTAAGCTAGGAAGAGAGGTGTGCCTACCTTTGCCAACCCCACCCCTCCGGTGGGGGAGGCGAGGTGAAGCAGACATCTCAGTTCCCTCCATCTTGAAGAAGAGGGGACTCAGCCAATTAGGAAGAGACTCATGCCCCCTCCCACTGGAGGGTGGCATAATAGGGGGTGTACCCACCGCAAGGAAGGGACCCATTGGTCCGACCTGCACAACCCTTTAACACCCCTAAATCTAGTATTTAGGGGCAACCCTGAACCTTGCCTCCTCAAGTTCGAGGAAGAAAGCAGAAGGACCAAAGAGCCGGGCTGACCCCGGAAGGAGAAGAGGACACCTACCCCATTGACCCCAACTATATAGGCCTGTCCCATCTACGACCTGCCTACAGCAAGAACCCCAGCGATTCCAGTAGCCAGCAACCCTCAGAGACTGGAGGACCTGCCCTGCGACCTTCCCACAGATTCTGTCTTCCATGAACACCGGATTTGCTCAACCAAAGACTCACCTCGAGAATCTGGATTCCGTCAACTCCACGATTCTGCACCACCTTGCACCCAACACCCACGGCGCGAGATTGAGTGGCTCAACACCCCAAAGAGGTCTCCCCAGCAATCCTGGACCTGGGATCTGGTGATCCCCGACCTCCCTCAGGACTCCCGACGAAGCCTGCAGCCTCAACTTGAAGGGTCCCCCCAACCGCGACCGGAGCTGGTAAGAAAACCCGATGTCAGAAGACACCCCTGCACGCGACGCCCCACGGCCTTGGATGGCCCAACCGATGGTTTCCAGGCATCCCCCAAGATCTCAACTTACCTCTCCAGATGGTGGTCGCCTTCAGGATGTCTCCCTGCCCGAGCCAGCAGCATCTTTCCGAAATCGAAGATCTCCATTGGAAAGCACAGGGTCCCCGACGTACGATTTGCACCCTGCACCCGGCCGCCCGAGTGCCGCTGGTGGTGCAGCTCCTGTGCTGGTCATTGGCCACTGCAGTGCTGACCTTAACCCCAGGAGCTTGGCTCCCACAACCGAGTGGCCTGCTCATCAGCAGTCCCTAACCGAAGGCCCCTTAACCCTATTGGCTAACATTGGGCCCCTGCACTCTGCACCCGGCCGCCCCAGTGCCGCTGGTGGTGCAACTTGAGTGCCCATCTAGACCTTGGGGAACCTTGGTCCTAACCCCCAAAGCTCACCCTCGTGAGTTGAGTACTTACCTCCAAAACCGAGAACCATTTTTCTCCCATAGGAACCCATGTTACAAGATTTTGGGCCTAAAGTGGTACTGCTAATGTATGGAAGAAAGTGAACTCAATTGCAAAGTATAAAAAGTTGTACTTACCTTGTATGCAGAGATCCTAAGGTGTGGTATCTAGGCATACCACCCCCTGTACTCAAAGTAATCCAAAGTAACTCAAAAGTTATCTGAAAATACTTAGTGTATGATACAAACTGCATTTGAAAGTGATACATACCTGTAACAATTGTAATTTCAAGCACAACTGCATTACCTTGAACAGTATTGCATTTTGAAAGTATATATATTACTCACCTGTGCCAAGTCCTGCTTGGTTCTAAAAACAAAACATAAGTATATATTTTTTATATTTATATAATTTGTCTGGATTCTGTCTCTGAGTGTGTGTATCAGTCCTTGATTGGGTGAATACAATAAATGCTTAACACACCCTCTTGATAAGCCTAACTGCTCGCCCACACTACCACAAAGAGAGCTGTTAGTACTTACCTAATTTAGCCTCTGTTATACCTCTGGGGACTCACTGGACTCCTGAATGTGGTGCAATTCATGAAAAAGCTGAAGGTCACATTTTAGGATCCTTGGTGCAGAGGCATTTAAAAGTGCAATTGAAACTCAATTAGGCCCAATTATGTCAAGTTTAACTATTTTGTTATATTTAATACACTATAAACATTACATTGTGTCTCTTCTATAGTAATAAAATACATAGTATTATCATTTGTGAAATTTGTTTTCACATTACCGTGAAGGAACTCTCCAACCCCAGCTCCAACACCAACGACATCCCGCCGTCGCAAGCCCTGTGCGATTCCCTCGCCACCTTCTTCCACCGCAAGATCGCCGACATCCACGACAGCTTCAACACCCAGACAGCCCCAACTGAGATCGATGCACCAGACCCGCCGCACACCATCGACCACGACCCCTTGCCAGCCTGGGCCAGCGTGAACATGGATGATACCATCAAGACCATGAGCACGATACACTCCAGCTCCCCGTCAGACCCTTTCCCGCACCACATCTTCAACAAAGCCAGCAGCTCCATCGCACCCCACCTGCGCAACATTATCAATCTCTCCTTCGAGACCGCGACCTTCCCAGAGAGCTGGAAACACGCAGAGATCAACGCCCTACTCAAAAAACCCAAGGCGGACCCGAGAGACCTCAAGAACTTCCGGCCCATCTCCCTGCTTCCGTTCCCAGCCAAGGTCATCGAGAAGATCGTCAACAGACAGCTAAACCGATACCTCGAAGAAAACAGCATCCTGGACCCATCCCAGTCAGGGTTCCGCAGCAACCACAGCCCTGAGACTGCCCTCATCGCCGCCACCGACGACATCAGGACCCTGCTGGACAACGGTGAGACTGCAGCCCTCATCCTGCTGGATCTCTCCGCCGCCTTCAACACTGTCTGCCACCGCACTCTACGTGCACGCCTCCACGACGCAGGGATCCGAGACAAGGCCCTGGAATGGACCACTCCTCTCTCGCCGGCAGAACCCAGAGAGTCCACCTCCCACCATTCCGATCCGAAGCCTCCGAGATCATCTGCGGCGTACCCCAGGGATCATCCCTCAGCCCAACACTGTTCAACATCTACATGGCCCCGCTCGCACGCATCGCCAGACAGCACGACCTCAACATAATCTCCTACGCCGACGACACTCAACTGATCCTCTCCCTCACCAAGGACCCCCTCGCCGCCAAATCCAACCTCCATGAAGGAATGAAGGCCGTCGCCGATTGGATGAAGATCAGCCGACTAAAGCTGAACATGGACAAGACAGAGGTCCTCATCCTCGGCTCCAACCCCTCAGCCTGGGACGATTCCTGGTGGCCAACGACACTGGGAGCCGCCCCGACACCCACCGACCACGCACGCAACCTGGGAGTCATCCTCGACTCAACGCTCTCCATGGCCAAGCAAGTCAACGCAGTCTCCTCCTCCTGCTTCAACACCCTCTGCATGCTTCGCAAGATCTACAGGTGGATCCCGACAGATACAAGAAGAACAGTCACCCAGGCCCTTGTCAGTAGCAGACTTGACTATGGGAACACCCTCTACGCGGGAGCCCCGGCCAAGCTCATCAAGCGACTGCAACGCATACAAAACGCCTCCGCACGCCTGATCCTCGACGTACCACGCCACAGCCACATCACCCCCACCTGAGGAACCTGCACTGGCTCCCCGTCGACAGGAGAATCTCCTTCAAACTCCTCATCCACGCACACAAGGCACTCCACAAGACCGGCCCAGCCTACCTCAACAGACGACTCTTCTTCTACGTCCCCAACCGCTAGCTCCGCTCTGCCGACCTCTCCCTCGCCACCGTCCCTCGCATTCGAAGAACAACCACCGGCGGCAGATCCTTCTCCCACCTCGCCGCCAAGACCTGGAACACCCTTCCACTCAGCCTACGACAGACCCAAGACCTGCTGACCTTCAGGAGGCTACTCACGACCTGGCTGTTCGACCAGTAGGGGCACCCCCCCTTTTTTTTTCCCCAGTGCCTTGAGACCCTCGCGGGTAAGTAGTGCGCTCTACAAATTCTGTGATTGATTGATTGATTGATTACCCTGACTCACCTCTCAAAAAACGTCAATACGCCCTTAAATTGTGCCTAGAGTTCTATATAAACAAACGAACCTAAACTTGAAATAAGGATTCAGTTTTTGATTCACTTTAATTTGAAAACTGCTGGATATATCTGAATATTTAGTGTTTAAAATGTCTGCAACATGTCTGTATACCGCTTAAAACATAAGTCAGTGCTTTGTCCTGTCACTCGGGTCAAGCCTGTCAAGGCAAACTGAATTATGTATTTACCAAAGCCATTTTCGATTGCGCTAAGGATGCTTAGCAACAGGCCTATTGACCTTGCAGATGTTGTTCATATGATGTTGATGTTCATCATGCTTGAAACAAGATGCATTAGCACTGTTCTTCAGCCTTTTAAAAGTATTTAGTTATTCTTCATGCCTTGAAAATCGACTCCTTAATGTATTGTTGAAAAAGACATGTTTGTCTTTTTCACTTAACTTTTTCGCTTTTCAATGATATGGCATTTTCTCGTGTCAATGAATTTACTGACAGTCCAAGGGGCAGATTTACAAGCCCCTTGCGCCACTTTTGCGTCACTTTTAACATGGGAAAAGTGACACAGAAGTGGCGCAAGGGGCTTGTAAATCTGCCCCCTAATACTTTAGCTGGCCATTAACAATTGAACTATTTTCACTTATTGTGAAACGAGTAAAACTGAAGTAAGTTTTAAAACTTTGAAAAACTGAGCAACTTATTATTTTTAAACTACAACTTTTTTAAAAACGTTTAGAATGTACTTCGTATGTGTGCCTGCAATGTTTGAAGATATTTTACAAATGTTTTTGCTTTTCTGTAATATCCTTGGAATTGTAACAATTATCCGGAGAATGCCATGAGTGTTAAAATGTTATCAAAAGTTACAAGCGGCATGCTGTTTGCGCATCTGGGAGCAATGTGCATATTTGGGTGCTCACACTACACAAAGGACACCAGCATTCACAGAGGGGTGTTCCGTGAGTTGATTGGAAAACCAGTCTGTAAGGGTGGCAGTGGAGCTGAAAGAGGAATAAGTGATATCAAGCTTCTTTGTATGTCTAAATGACACCATGAGTTTCAAGAAGGTGGCACGTGGCAAGCCTTACAATCTGCCTTTTCCAAGATAGTGGTTGTAGGAAAATGTCTCTTTTTTTAGGGATCACATCTATTTCTTTTGGACTATTCTTACTGGTTTCTTTACTGTGCACTGGGACTCTGCTAACCGGGCCCAGCGCATGTGTTTTTATCCCTAAAACAAATAGAAATTGGCTATACTCCTTATTGGCAAGATTTCCTTACCTATAAGTCCCAAGCACATGGTACAAAGTGTACCCAGACCCTGTAAGTTTAATGTCACTAGTGGCCCGCAGCACCCAGTGTGCCACTCACTACAGTGCCTGTGCAAACATGACTGCCAGCCTACAATTGTAGCCTTGGCCATGCAGTTTTTAAATTGCAAATCAACCTGTCACAATAACCCTATTTGAAAGGCCTAAACCCTCATTTTAAATATTAGTAAGTCTCCCCTAAGTATGCCGTACTGCCAGCAAGGCAGGTTATTTTGTATTTAAACATAGGACATGTAAAGGCTTAATATCCTCACAGTCAAAAAAGACCGAAAGCTATTTCACTCTAGCAGGGTTGGCTGTTCCATGGGAAGGCATTGAGATACAATATTACATTTAATAATGTTATCTCCAGCTAGGAAAGAACTACAGCATATGAGGAGACCAGAAAGGCTGGACCTGCTCCCACTTGTAACTAGGGCAAAGAAGTGGACTTCAAAGGTCAGTTGGCTGACCACCTTTTAATTCATTTCAGTTTCAGGTTCGGTTTCAATAATTTGTCAGTTTCAGTAATGTAAACCTGAGCTCAAATCTTGGTAGCTATGGCACTGAGCAAGCAGTCTTAACTTAAGACAATGTTTAAAGTATTTAGAAGTACCAAGAATGTAAAAAAAAGTCTAGAAACACAATTCAATAAAAATCCCACTCCAATTTATAAAAATAGAGGATAATTCAATGAACAAAATCAAAACAACAAAAATCCAATAACGGGAACGGGAGATATGAATTTTTAATTTTTAAATAAAAATAACGACAAAATGAGTCAACCACCAACCACAATCATCTGGTTGCACTTGAACGGGTCCTTGGAGTAATTTAAGGCTGACCACAAAGGAGCACAGGTCGGATACAGAAAAAAGATTCCACTCAGTCAAAAGTTTTAGCTTCTGACATACTATCTGAAATGGAAGTCACAAATCCTCAGCAGGCTGTGGCCAAGAAGGGCTCAAAGGTACTGGATATCCATTTGATGAGATCTGATTGAAGCTGTTGACTTTTTGAGGGAAAGATTTGAGTGGAAGAAACCTGAATCTTTGGCCCAGCGGTTACACTCCTTTTTCAAATTACCTTCATAAATTTGTTGTGGTTCTCTCAAGGTCTTATTAGCCAAAACGTTTCTAAGTCCCAGGTTTTCACAGGTGGTAGGAGAAGTCCAGTCCGACGCAGCAATAGATTACAGGACTTCAGGAACGATACTTGAGAGTCAGGATCACTCCAGTGGATGCCAACAGCAGGGCACAGGGCAGGTCCTGTATGTCCAGCTGGAACTTGTCAGCTGGGAAGTTGCAGCAAATGCTTCTTGTAGCTTGTTGTGTCTCCGTAGCTTGAAAAGGAGGTCAGCCTTATGAACCTTGGAGTCTGCTTCCTTGTCCTTCGTACAAAAAAGAGTGGATCCCGTCCTTCAGGGCTCTTCTCAAGTCATAAACAGCAGCTTCAGTCTTCTTCTGATCTTACTCCACTACCGTAGTATTCGGAGGACCATACTGGGAATGTCACATTTATAGCTTGCAAAGGAGGTCAGCCTTATGAAACTTGGAGTCTGCTTCTTTGTCCTTTGTACAAAGGGGATCAGGTCCTGTCCTTCAGGGCTCTTCACAAAGCCATAAAGAGCAGCATCAGTCTTCTTCTGATGTTACTCCATTACCACAGTATTCTGAGGACCGTACTGGGAATGTCACATTTATAGCTTGCACCAGCTTGTGGGTGGCAGTGACTTCTGGCTCTTCCCTAACCAACATTGTAAAAGTTCCCAGAGGTTACCCTTACAGGTGGGTGTAACTCACGTAAATTTATCTACCATAATTATGCAAACTTATAGCAAAATTATCAAGATTACACAAAATTGTGCGAGGAGCATTTCCCCACATTTAGTGCTATTTTCTTATTGCAGAATACACCCATGTGCCCAAAATGTACCTGAGGATGCATTCTGCGCTAAGAAAATAGGGCTAATTGCAACAGAACATGAACAGCAGCAGCCAGTAGCAGCTCGTGCTCTGTGCCTGTACTCTTGCTGTAGGCATTTGTGCTTTATGTTACTCTGAATTACGTGAGCAGGCGTAATGGCATAAGTTTTGGTAATCTTGTGTCACATGAGTAACACAAAATTACTGAATTATTACTATTACTTTGGTGTAATTAAAATCTTGCCTAATTACCATACCCACTTTTGCAGCACTTCATGTGCTCTCTACTGCACACAACCCCGCAGTTGACCCTTTCTGCTTAGATCCAAGATGGTGAAACCTCTCTCCCTTTGTGCACAGCATGTGTGCCCACCCTGGAGGAGTGGCCAGGGATATTAGCAACCTCTTTTCTGTGGTCACTTCAAACCAGTTCTGAGGGGCAGCCCCCTGTGCACTGGAATGGGTACCTGCCTGACAGAAGAACAAAATGAAGGGGCCTATCCTGGTATTATCTGACATACTTTGATGTTAATTACATTCCTGCCCACTGCCCAAATGGTCCTCCTGCCAGAGGAACAGAACTCCTCCCCAATCTCAGGACTTTGTTTCTGCTCTAGGAATAGTTTTCACACCTCATTTATGGCTTGAGCACTCAGGCTGCTGCAGCTGAAGGCTCATGCAAATTACCCTCCAGAGGCTTTAGGCAGCAAAAAGGTAACTTTCCTTAATATTATTAAAAATTCAACTTCACCAGTGATTTGGGCATTTAATAAATATTACAAAGGAGCCAGAGAATGAAATTTCTATTTGCTTCCTAGCTGTTGATAGCATTATAAAATGTAATAGTGCATTTTAGTGTTTCTATATGGATCAGCCAGCCTTGCTGCTGTGAAAATAGTCTTTAAGTGCTGGTCATTGTAAGGACATGTTTAACATTAACCTTCTACATGTCCTACTTTTAAAAACCATACACCCTGCCTTATGGCCTATTAAGCCTACTTAGGAGTGACTTATTAATATTTAAAAGGAAGACTTAGACTGTCAAAAGGGTTTATTCTGACAAGTTGAATTGCAGGTTTTAAGCTGATCCAAACAGGCTACAATTGTGGACCTGAAGTCATGTTTGCATCGTTACTGTAATGAATGGCACAACAAGGGAAGCGGTCTACTACTGGCATTTAACTTATAGGCTCTGGCTGCATCTTGAACCATGTACTAGGGACTTATACGTAAGTTAAATAAGCAAGTTGGTGTTATGCTAATACAACTGTGTTTATAGGGGGAACACAGGCACTTTACTACTGGTTACCATGAGCAAAGTGCACAGAGTTCCACCACTAGCAAAAATGAGGTTCTACAAAAAGGCTAAAAACAAGGGTGACCACACAACCACCTGCAGTAGTGTATCCATGAAAACCTATCTGCAATTTCCAACCCAAGATACAACAAGGGTTTACCTGTGATGCCATTTACTGTTTAAATCATTTACAAGGAGGCATCTACGGATGATGTATTTGTTGCAACATGTTAGTTTCCTCATTTTGTTATCACAGTTGTTGCCCATTTGCTACACTTGACACTTTTCACATGTGCTATTTACTGCTGGGTGGCACCGGGGCTACTGAAAGGAAGTGCACTTTCCTTCGAAAATCGGGAAAGTACTTTATCGCTGACAATTCTTTACATTTTTGGGGTGTATGATTTTGTGCTGGTATTGTCCCTGTATTAAGTATATGTATGTGGCATTTCTATAGAGTAAGCTTAGCCAAAAGGCAGGGTAGCACTGTACATGACCAGAGTCAAACTTACAGTTGGCGAGGAGAGTAAGCGGAGTTGTGGAAGGGTAATCCATTTTAATGCAGTTCTTTAAAGAGGTGATTCTTCAACTCTTTCCAAAATTGGAGCACGCTGTTCCAGATCCTGGGTTCATAGATGTAAAACGCCTTTTGTCTTGTTTTTTCTTTTTTACACTGCTTCATCTGTAGTCTGATGGTGTCCTGGCTGTGGGCATGCCGAGAACCAAAAGAGATGGTGAGCTTGTTTGCAAAATAAGCAAGGTGCTGGTTCTGATGGATTTGAAAATAATGCAGCTAGTTTTTAAAATGGTGCAGGCTGGCTAGGGGAGGCCAGAGAGTTCCACCAAGGTGGGGGTGATGTGATCAAATGTGTTTAGGTCCTGTATGAGACATGCTATGGAGTATAGAATGCCCCTATGCGGTGACAGTATGGACTCTGGGAGGCTTTTCAGATGCAAGAGCACAAGAGCTTGAACAGCAGTTCTGAAGTTGCTTTCTTGAAGAAATGGGTTGACTTCCTTTAAAAGATATAACTGGTACCATGCTACCTTTGTTTTTTGGCAACATGTTCTTGTGGGAAAGGCAGGTGTCCAGGAAAAATCCAAATGATTTAGCTTTTGGTGAGAGTTGGGATTCAAAACTATCAAGGTTCATATCATTGAGCCAGGTTTCTACATAATTTACATTCAGTTCTGAATGATGTGCAAGCAGTGTTTGGGGCATTGGATGTCTGAAGCAGAGGCGACTTTCAAGTAGAGTTGTATATCATCGGCATACTTGTGAGTAGAACACCAAGCGGCTCCATGTAAAATGTTGAAGTTGATAGGCGAAGTATGAAACCCTGGGGGAATTCACATGTGATATGTATCTATTATGACCTGGAGGTGCCCATGTGAACAAACTAATGTTGGTTGGAAATGTAGGAGGAGACCCAGTGAAGAATATTGCTGGTGAACCGTATTCGGGACTCAAATGTGCGCATGAGGGTGGGATGGTCGACTGAGATGAAGGAAGCTAAGAGGTCCAGCAATATCAGGATGCAGGGATTATCTTCATCCATAGTCAAGAGGGCATACTCTATGATGTGTAAGTTAGCTGTCTACATGCTGCAGTGTGATCTGAAGCCAGACTAGTAGCCGTACAGGAGATGGTTAGCATTGATGAGATCTTGGAGATGATCATAGAGTGCTTTTTCAATAATGTTGACTATGAATGGTGGGTGAGTGTGGGCCGTAATTGGCCAGATCATGGGGGTCTAGTGTGGGTTTCTTTAGGAGTGAGAAGATCTGACAAGTCTCGAGAACTTCTGGGAAGATGCCTTGAGAGAGAGAGGCATTGACAACTGGTAAGTATGGGTAACAGATCATCCCCAGCAAGAAAGATGATTGTAAGAGATCATCTTCATAAAAAGTGTCTTTGAGGGTCAGCCAGATCTGAGAGAGATAGAGCTTACTTAGAAGGCTGCCCCTTACAGAATTCTACGAGAAAGGATGGGTGTGTGAGTTGAAGTAGGTATGCTGTAATTTACGTGCTTTCAGATCTTCTCACTGAAGAAGAGGGTTAAGGCATTGACCTTTTCTGAGCAGTGATGAATAAGTGGGACTGAAAAGTGTTTGATACAGTGCTTGATTGTTTTGAACAGAGTTCTGCTGCTGTGGCCTCACTGAAGTTGATGGTGTAGTACTTTGCTTTGGCTGATGTGATGAGCTGTCTGTGTTTTTCGCGGAGGGCTTTCATTATCAAGAGGTTTTTGAGAGTTCTTTTTTCTTCTTTTTTCTTCCATTTATTTCCCTGTCTCTGAATGAATCATTTATTGTCAGCAAGAGCTTTAGAATGCCAGGCTTCTGAAGGCTTTGGCTAGCACTTTCATGTTGTAATTGGGGCATTGATGTTGGCATAGGTTTCCAAAAAAGTGTTGAAGTTTTTTAAAAGGATGTCAGACATTAGGTTGATGGGGTAAGAGATGAATTTCAGCATGAGGCTGTCTGTGGAGAAGTCTTTGAAGGATCTGAAGGTTTGTTCTTCTCTTTTGTGTTAACTTTGGCTTGTTGGTAGTACGCTTTCCAGGAAGATAGGGATGGCAGGGGGGTAAGTCCCTGCTTGCATTGATTTCTATTTAAGTCTCTGCCTAAACATAAATGGCTGCATGCGTGTTAGGAGATGTTGAGTTTTGGATGAAGTAGATGTGAGCCTGTTTGGGCTTTAATACTACTTGTGGAGATATTGGTATAACTGATGTGAATTGAAAATTACTTAAATTATTGTATGTGTGTTATTTTATTTTATGTGCATGGTCCTTCCTCCACGCCGCCTTGATTTTCTCCTTTGTTCCTTCCACTTTGTATTGGATGTTCCCCTTTTTCCTGCCACTCCCCATTACCACTCCTACATTTACACCTAAAACTTAGATCTACTATTTACAGAGAACACAACATAAATAAAGTATATTTTAGACCTGTCATCCTTGGTGTGGCTTTGCCCCAAAGGTGCTGCCTTCACCCCTCCTGTTTTCTGCATTTCATTTTTGTTGGCATTAAGACTCTGTCCACTTTACCACTGCTAAAGGTTGCACTCTCTCCTTAAAACATGGTACCATTGACTTACACCTAATTGGCATATTTAATTTACCTATAAGGTACTTCATGCACCCCGGGCCAGTAAATTAAATACTACCAGTGGGCTCGGAGTACTCATTGTACCACCCACTAAAGTAGCAATTTAAAATATGTTTCGGGCCTGCCATTGCATCCATTAAGTGAAGTTTAAACTGCTAATTTGTCCTGCCAAAATAAACCTTCCTTTCTAAAACAAATTAGTCACCTGTAAGGTAGACCCCACATCCTTAGGGGAGGGTTCATTGTAATTCAAAAGTAGGACATGTGTTTTTAAATTTTCCTTCTCCTGGTAGTGAAAAAATCCCAAATTAGTTTTCACTATTGTAAGGCCTATTTGTCTCATTGGATAACAATGGGTTACCTTAGGACATTTAAAAGTGTAAATGTTTGATTCGCAACAAATAAGGGATGTCAAGTTTAGACTCAAATGAATTGTAATTTAAAATCCTCTTTAATGGTAAAGTTGGATTTTAAGTCACAATTCTGAAAATGCCACTTTTGGATACAGGAACAATTGACCCTTACAATATAGATTAACAACAATAATCAACACAGTGATACAATAAAGACTGTGGAATAGAATTTCCGATAAGATATTAAATACTTTTATTTACATCATGAAAAAGGAACACAGAAAGTGGGATAGTATTGAGGGAGAGAGATTCGAAGAACTCAGGCATAGACATGTGTGGCCAAAATACAATCAACAGTTAGGCCACAAGCATATGGAAAGCAACATTGCACAAGTGTACAGTAGTTGTATGAACAATTCTGTGTCAAGGTGCTAAGGTCGACGGCGTATTGATCCCTAACATAATAATTACTGCTTGAGAAGGATGCCTGCTAATCAAAGCATACAACGAGAACAAGCAAATTGCTGGATGGGACAGTAGAAAAGACCATGTGGGTCCACAGAGGATTTAGAGGTATGTCTGGAGACATGCCAGGCTCAATATAAGTCCAACTGTGAACGAGTCAGGCGCCAGTGAAGCAAGAGGTGACTCAGCATGTGTTCTACGGCGAATGATTAAGGAAAGTACAATCTGAAGGTGTAGGAGAGTCCCCAAAATGGGTCCGGAGGCATGTGGAGGGTGAGCGGCCCTGCTGGGGATGGGCGGAGCATGGCATTTCTCAAGAATAGTGAAATGACTAGTGGGTCAACCAGCGGTGATCTCTTGAATTACTGACTCGCAGCAGTTCAGTGTGGAGTGCAGAAAGCTACCATTCATCCATTTGGTGCATGCTGCCTGGGTCCTGGGTTACATAATTGTGAATAGCTTGGCAGTTTGACTTTGTGTAGCTCTCACAGACAATGAGACAAAGGGACACTGGGTGTCACCGGGATAGCCCATTCAGCTGTTTCCTGCTCCACTTACATTTCAAAGGGCTGTGTCCACCATACACACAGAGGAGTCTGACATCAGCCTATTGTCACCCTGGGCTTTATGGAGCCTTGGCAGGGGAAGGGAATTACTTTCCAGAACCAGATGTGGGGGCAGCCAGGATGTCTCTCTGCTTCAAAGTCCAGCACCAGGTATAAATATAGGAGCTCCTGAACCATCCCTTCAGTACCGCCTGGACCTATACTTCCAGAAGACTTCAGAAGGACTGCTTGTACCCCAGAGGACTGCCCTCCTGCTTAAGGCTTGCCTTGTATCTGAGTACTGAATTGATGATACCCGAGGACTGCCCTGCTTCTTGAGGCCTGCCTTGTTCTTCACAGGACTGCCCTGCTGCTTGAGGCCTGCCTTGCTGCTTAAGGTAAAGAGGACTATCTTTTTGAACCCAGGACTGCCAGAGTGACCCCAAGGGCTAGTTGACTGGCCTCCTGTGTGAGCTACAGGAACATAAAAAGCTCCCGAGAACTTGAACCCTTCACCGGGCCTCTGCTTTAGTGAGTCCTAACCCCCCAAGTGGTGCCCCCTAGGTCCTGGACCTCTGGAAGTTGTATCAGAGGTGCTGCTGCTGCCTAACCATAACACTTGGGACTTAGGAAAGAAAAACTCTCACCAAAAAGTGCCAGAAGAATTGACAGAAGACCAGAACCTATATGCCAGCCGATCTGCCCAAGGTGTATCGCTGGTTGGCCTGACTTCATGGTAGTTTCTGCTGCATTCTCTGCAGCATCAAATCCTGGTCACTGGGACTTCTGACTGATGTCATCTAACTTGTAATCCCTCTTTTGCTACAGTTTGCAACTTCATCCTAAGGTCCGAAGGTAAAACTCTTAACTGGGCCCGATGTCGGTAGGCTCTCCATCAATGATGATGAACTTCTTAGCCCAGAAATCTGGCATCTTCTGCTCAGAGCTTTTTCCCGCCATCGTCGACGGCTTCCCTGAGGCCTCATCCAGTGCTCCTTGGAGATGACAACTCCTCCTCAGACACAGCCTGATGCCTTTCCCAGATGAATTCTACCTTCTCCTGGACTTTTCTTCAGAATTTCTTGTAAATCCAAAGGTAAGCCGAGACCAGGCCCAATCCACCTCGTGTATCTGAACTGCGCTCCATTGTGATCAGCCTTCACTTTTGACTTTGGCCTGGTCTCGCACGACTAGATACCCATGATTTGGGCTTTGGTCATTTAGGCGCTATTTTCACAAAAACCTTTAAAAAATCATAACTGTTTCTACTGATTGGATTTCATTTCTTTCTGTGTCATTTTATTTATTAAAATGTTCTCTATTTTCCTAAATTGGTGTGGGATTTTGCTTGTGTTGTGTTTTCACTTTATTACTGTTTGTGTGCCCAGGTTAATTTAGTGACTTTTGTGGTTGTTACTTGGGTAGGAAGTCCACCCCCCCACCAATAACCCAATGTCTTTCAGTATATGACAGACATAAGTATAGAATAACTTTTGGACCTACGTGAATTGCATTTCTAAGTAGGTTAAGTAGTACTACAAGAATACTTCTTCTCAAACTCATAAATTTCTTTGTGAAGAGACCCATATTCTTCATAATTTTGCTCCTTCAAACCTACACAATTTCCAATTTAGTGAAATCAGTTACTCAATCATCTGCATAATTCATGCCATTTATTTAACCCTGATGCAGATCACACAGTGCTTCTTCCCCAGATGCCTCAGCATCTGAATAATCAACCATACATTCAAACAGGTTCAAGAATACAGTACATTTATGCAAGTGTGGATCATTAACTATAACCTGAGGTGTTGTCCATGACAATGCAGTAAGTGCCAGGCCACTAATCCAGTAGACTTCTTTGCATGATCAGTATGGAACAGTATTGGGTAAAGTGCAAACTGAACGTAGCTAGCATAAAATGTGTCCTTCATGTTTAGCAGTGCTGCATCAAACGATGAGTGTGATTGTTAAATCTGTGATGTAGATTGTCAGTACAACTGGACAGCTAGAGGAGCTGGTTTAGGTAAATTGTTCATTTCTGGTGTAACGTGTTAAGACAATTTGTATGCCATACAATGTATATAATGATTAACCCTGGGCGTAGTTCGCGTAGTCGCGCTACGCGAAGCTACGCGAAGATGTTAAAGCGCTACACGAGCGTGCGTAGTTGCTTGTCGCACCCGTTCGCGATGCGTTTTTCTTCTTCGGGAACGCGTTGTGCGTGTTCGGGACGCTGTTTGCGTGCTCGGGGGATAGTATCTCGTGAACTTGCCCATGCGGTCGCCTATGGGCGCGGCCATCTTGTTTTTTACTTGTCCCGCCCGTTCGCGATGCCTTATTTCCTGTTCCGGGTCGCGTATAGCGTGCTCGCGATGCACATTTCATGTTCGGGAACGCGTTGTACGTGTTCGCGCCGCTTTTTGCGTGCTCGGGGAAATATCGTGCGAACTTACCCCTCGCGGTCGCGATGGGTGCGGCCATCTTGTTTTTTACTCTATGCTATGGTTCTGGGCCTGCTTTTCTATCCTCCCTCAATCTTTGCAATCCTTTGTTTTTTACACTGTTTTTCAATTTTTTTAAATTTATTATCTATCTCTCTCTGTGCCTAAGTCTATATTTTGCATTTATTTCTACTTTTTACTGTGTTTTTTTTACTTTTCTACTGTTTTATATTACTTTCTTCTTTAAGCTCCTACTTCTTCCCCTAACTTTATTTTTCCCTTCTAACTTTTCTTTGCCGCCTCCTCCCACACACCCCAGAACCATGGTGAAGGGTAGCAGCAGCAATAACGGCTCCAAGGGCAAGGCGCGTGCACCCAAGAGCCGCCTGCCTTGCGGCAGACTGCGCCCTGCAGGGGTGCAAGCCCGGCAGCTTTTTAGCGAGGCGGAGGTGGCCGCCCTTGTTTTTTTTGTGCAGCGCCACCTCCCCTTGACCTTGGCAGCAGGCGGCAGAGCAGGCTCCGGGTACCCTACCCAGGAGCCGTCACCGCCGGTGGGCGAAGGTGCGCCGGGCAGTGTTTCGCTGCTCAGGGGTCCGGCGCACCCATAACCAGCTGGCCCACCGGTGGTCAGACATCCTGGACCGGGAGCAGGACCTGTTGGACCTGCTAGGTGTCGAGGTTGTGGGGCTTGGTGAGTAGCTAATATATATAGTAGTATAAGTATTGTGTATAATTTTTTTACGAATAACAAGAATACTGCTGCTTACATTGCAGGTAAATTACGTTTCAAAATCTTCTGTGATTGTAGGACACAGGTGCTCGGCGCTACTCTTACTTGTTTGCAACTTTGCGCTCGCTTGGCCTGATTATTATGTAAGAGTTTACTTTAGAGAACTTACGTTAGGTAATGCTATTGCTAGAGAGACTCTAGTCCTTCCTTTGTCCTCCTGTCAAATAGTGGTGGATGGATTGATACTAGGTTTAGTTAGTATTAGTTGATCATTTTTTTGCGGTCTGCGTGACGCATCCTCTGTCACTGAGTGCTGCTTACCCCAGTCCTTAGTAGAACCTTTTGTAGTTCCAGTGTCAGTCAGTAGCAGAACATCAGACTCAACCAACCAACAATTTGGTGTTTGCACAAATTTAGGCATGTGTCCTCCATCTCATCTACGCATTTTTGAGGGCTAAAAAAAATGGAAATGCAGACTTAGTGAACAATTGGCCCGTCTGGAATAGGTGGGCTAGGTCAGGTGGTACTTAGGCTTAGTTAGTGTTCTGGATTCGAATCAATCAGAATGGAACACTGGATTAGTGTTCATAAATAAGTAGACGGTCCGTGAATCCCGCAAGCCAGTAGTCGATCGGATTAGATAGGTCAATTTTATTGCAATTATTGTTTCCCAAAACGTTTTTTGAGCGTTTTTTGATAATTTATTTTTTCCACAGCAATCATTAATGTTTGTCTCTTTCTTTATTATATCTTACATGATCACTGATCTGCAGCACCCAGGGGCAAGAAGACGGGGTCCGAGTCGGCGGGACAACAACCAGAGGACCGCTCCTCTACCGAGGGCCCTGCTGCTGGCCCCAGTAAGTCCTCCAGTGGTTAATATTAACAATTATATTTCCCTAACTTTTACTGCACCTTATTTTTTCCGAACTATTAATTCTGGTTCCACTTCCTAATTCTATTTTTTACAAAAACTTCTTTGATCTTGACTTGACTATCTGTTTCTAAATTCTGGTTATCCCTGCCTCTAAGTTCTAACTGCCTCTGCTATGACTCTCTGTACTACTACTATTAATCTGTCTGTAGCTAAGCTTGCCCAGTTTGCCACTCTTTATTTTACGGTTTTGAATAAAACTCAGATTGACCAATAGCTCTAGCCACTGAGTCCAGTCCTTTGGGTTGTCCTCTTCTAGTCTTCTTAATCTTGAGGCTTTGACAATTACCACAAACAAAATGCCCAACCAGATATTTGACTATTTTTGATAGGATATAGTACATACTACTACTGTTGTGGGGATTCTGCACAGCCACATACAGAACTATGCACAAGAAAATAGGATGTTGGTGATGGGAGATTGGACCTTCCTCACACCGCAGTCAGAAGTGAACCCACAATCCCCTGACCGACTAGCTATAGTGTCTCATTAGGTCCCCGAACCCCCACCCGAAGATACCCAATGATTACACAACCCAGAACATAACACCCTTTTGCTCACTCACTCGTGTAAGTCCACCACCACCACCACACCAAATACCACAGAGTATATGTGTAAGTTCAAAAGGTTTATTTTCAACTAACAAGCTCTATATGTTGTTCTATAAAATTCAGTGTACTACAGCCAGCTCCAACAGCAAATGGCATAAGATTAAAACAATAAACATTGTTACAAGTGCATGATAGAAGACAAAAGATCTGTGCGAATTCTGGGAGACCCCTCACCATAGAACGTAGAAGTACTGGTTACATGCATCATTCATAAGCTCCGCAAATCTCTGGTTTGTAGAAGGGAATCTTCTGCCTGTTATGAGAAAAATGGTGCGCGTTACATAGTATAATGCAAGCATTTCTCAGTCATGCCAAAAAGTGTAACATGTTACTTATGGCTAAGCAATACGGACTAACCGAACTCCATAACAAAGTGGCTTGTTTTTCGACCTCTTGTACGCAACGCTCAGACAGTAGCTGTATGAGCTCATGTGGGCTCAAAAAGGCGTCTTACTGTTACTGCACAACAAGCTGCGAGGTAACATGCGCAAAAGACATGAAGCGAAAAATGGTTGCATGGCTCAGGCTAACTTTGCAAAGAGTAGAGTAGACTATAATAATGACCCTAGGGACCATAACACTACTAGTGTCTACTGACTCTACTCTAGTACCCGATTTGGACTAGTGATGTATGTTGTATATGTATGTATTAACTTTTTTTTCAATCTTGCTAGTGAAAACGAATAAATAGGGGGAGGTGTACAGGCATCTAAAAATGTGTCATGTTTTTTTCTAGACGTACTACCGACCACCAGTGCCGGCGGGGCCAGAGGCGATGCGACCATTCCGGAGGGGGCAGGAGATGCGGCACCTGCAGGAGCTACAGGGGGTGAGCCAGCAGCAGTGGCGGGCGGTGGTAAGTTATATTCATTACTTATTGACATTGCACTAGCTGGAAGGGTGTTCACTTCACTCACTGTACTGTTGTTGAGACTTATTAGGTATGAAGTTGTAGTGAACATTATACAACGGTTGAAGAAGACACCCTTTACTTAGCATTAGCAATGCATTAGCAATAGCATTAGCAGCGTGAGTTGAGTAACCAATGACCTCTTCTATCTGACTCCAACTCAGCTGTGAAAGTTTTATGGAGAAGACTAAAAGTCAGATCAGATGACCTTGATGGATGTGTTGAACAAAAAGGGAAAGAAGGGTGGAAGGAGGAAGGACGGGCGAGATTTAATATGACTGGCAGAGAAGGATACGTTGGAAGCATGGATAGGTGGCTGATAGGAATCAGATGCATGTGTTGTTGAAAGATGGGTGGAAGGTGAAAGAAGAATGGATGCCTGCCTGGGTGGGCGACACAGTATGGGTGGATACTGGGGATAGCAAGAATCATCAGCGGTGTTTGGGTGAAACTCAAAGCCAAGGCAAGCAAGGAAGGAGTGGACGCATGGGTGGTTGTTGGTGAAACAAAGTAAGGTTTGTGGAGAGAATAAGAAGAATGATAGACATTTACTTAGAATGGATGGATGCCTGTATGTATTCATCATAGACAGCATAGGTGGAGACTGTCACGGGATGCAGAGTCTTAGTTTGAAGGGTATGTAAAAGAAACTGCGCCAGAGTAGCAAAGCCGAGGGGAATACAAGTTGTATTTTCAGAATACAGTTGACTCACAGTAGTTTGCAAGCACATCATATATATTGTGTATAGTTAGTTATCAAGCGCCTTCCTTCGACTCCGAGGACCACTCCCTACCTATGTTAATTTATTTTCGAATGTGCCAGCCAGCCTGCAAAGGGTGGCCTATCTGTTGGTTACACAGTCAATCAAAACAAAGTACCTTATGCAGTAGCGGTCGGTGGTGGGAGTGCTGCCTGGTGGTGATGTGGGGAGGGGCAGGGTGGGGGGTAGTAAACAATGGATTACGGCCAAATACAGGTAACTAAACATAAAAATAAATAAAATGAATTTCATTGTGCGCACTGCACCGCCAAATGCGATGCAGTGCGCGCAACGAAATTAGTTTTATTTATTTATATGTTTACTTACCTGTAATTGGCCGTAATCCATAGTTTACTACCCCCACCCTGCCCATCCCCACGTCACCGCCCGGCAGCACTCCCACCACCGACCGCTACTGACCTTATGTCGTCGTCCCATATATAAGCAATGATCATTGGATCAGATATATAATCTGCCTTTTTGTAGTAGCCAGGGCACTGTGAAAGTGAAATTGAGCAATTGCCCTTCATGTAACAGAGAGAGTATGGCCAGTGCCACCCGTCATAGAAAAATACAAGCTTCCCCACCTGCAGACAGTAGTAAATAAAACTAACGTGAGTCTGCGTCATGACTCGTATGTTTGTCTTGGGTGCAAGCATAGCTGACTGAGCTGGCATGCCGGCTACAACCAGGTTATGTAATTTCGCTAAACTAGAGATAAGAAGAAGACTGGTGTACTGTGTACTGGAGTCCATAGTGCTAGTATAATGCCTGAAACTCCCACAAATGTTAGAGGCCGAGGAAGTGGGAGGATAGATTATTACCACAAATGTTATGTACTGTGCTTCTTGCTAGTGCTACTGTGCCACTATGTGTTGAATTAATTTTGTGTTACTGTTTTGCTAAGAGTATTGGTTACAACAATATTCTTTTTCTTTCTTGATATAGATACTCCTTCCCAAGAAAACCATCCCGGAAGGAGTTGGCAGCCAGGGCCCGGTGCCGGAAACTGGAGGCCATCTGTGAAGAGTACCGGCGGCTGGTGGCTCAGGCGGAGGAGGAGGAGGAGGCGGCAGCAGCTGCAGCCTCCTCCGATGCCCCGGGCCCCAGGCAGGCCCCACCTCCAGTGGTACGGCACCGCGGTCAGGCAGCCGCCCACCGCCGCAATTCATTATCAGCCAGTACTGCTGCCCCCCACCCTGGATGCCACTGCAGGGCATTTCGCCGCCAGATGCTCCTCCGGATTTCACGCCTAGAGGAGCAACTAGAGGAGCGGGTCAAGATCCTTGTGGACAAACACCTGAAAGCCCGCCGAATATAAGAACTATAGGACCCTGTTGGATTCCCCCTTTTTTATTCCTTTTGTTGGTGGGTGGGAATTGGGCGATGGGGTTTCTGGACATTGTTTGGACTTTTTCGTTTTGGACATTGGTTGGGGTTAGGGAGAGGGGTGGGTCAGGTGTGGGATAGTTTATTTTTGTTAGGGTAATAAATTATATTTATACTTAAACATACAATGTTAATGTTTTGTGGGGGGTTACTGTTTTACGAATTTACGTCATATGGTTTCCTTGCTGCTGCAGGGCCACAGCCAGTGTTTGATTTAAATAATCTGCCGATGATGTAACACAAACAGATAGATGCGGTACCCCTCACTGAGTTATTTGTCCTACTAGTACTGTCAGTCTCTCCTCCTAGTCCATTATACCTCCCACCAAACTTATCTTACCTGTGATTGATGATGATTAAGTTTGGCACAGCGATGGCTGCATGGTTTCCCAAGAGAATGGAGAAGATGCCATGGTTGTGGTGGTAGTAGTAGACACTGGCAGTAGCATTTGCAAAAAAAATAAAAAGAGACAGTCACTTGCCTGAGAGCGACTGTGGGAGGAGTAGTAGAACGAAGTAAAGTACAGTACGGAAGAAGACTGCCAAACAAACAATATTGCAACTGCTAAAGTAAAATAAAACATAATGGTGGTGGGGACAGCCTAGTACAAGAAGTTACAAACTGTAGTTGTGTCGAGTGAGTCACTTAACTTAACACAATCGTAATTCGTAACCTTTACTGCTGTGTGGTAGGATGTTGATGATGAATCCAATCAATGCCGGCAATTAATTATGATGTATTAGGTGACGGTCCCTTTGGAAAAAAAATTGGCTTGCACATAGACTAAGCATGGGTGGGCAAGCAGAAGAAGATCCTCGCCCTGCCTTGAAATTGAATTAGTGTCGCTTTCACCACATCTGCCCCAGCAAGCGTGTGATCAATTGGTGTACATTTAATGTAGTCACATCACACCTCAATATAAATCACAGCCCGGGGGAAGAGGGTAAGGGTTTGATGAATGGATGGGAAGGGGGTTTGGGGAAAGGTTTGACAAAGAAAAACAGTACGCATGGACACAACAAAAGCAAAGCGCAATCTTGGCAGACGACCATGATCTTATCCAATAAATCTATAAAGGGAGAAAAAGGAAATGCATGCATGATGATGAAGATAACTTGATGGTTAATGAGTAGTACTTGCTAACTACTACTAGACAATTAGACAGTACAGGGCAGCAGTATATTCTATGCAATTTGCCTTGCCTGTATGCCCTCAGAGACCCAAATTCCATGTTGTACCGGGCTTACTTTTATAGATAGCAAAGAAAATTAAAAAATAGTTGTAGGGATCAATTAGCAAACAAACAACAACACAACACACAGTCGTAATGATTGAAGAGAAAAAAGGAATCAAATTAATTAAAAGACGAATGATGAATGATACTAAAGTTACTGTATTATCCTGGTCAAATTGTGGAGTTGAATCTCGTCATTCCTCTTGGTCCTATCTTCCATGGACGCTCCGCACATCAATCTTGGGTGCCACTGCCTGCCTGATGCGGATTGGTAAGGTAAGTGTGAGTTGTTTCTCCCAGTATAGCACAGGGTAAAGGCCGGCCTGTAAGTGTAGATGGAAAAACAAAAGGGGTATTGAAAAATCAATGAATAAAAAAAAGCATCAATTACGGTGGAGTCCAAGAAGAGAAGAGAGAATGCTTTCAGACTGAGGCGGCTTGGATATATCGTGTCTATTCTGTTTACAGCATTAAGCTACAACAACAACAGGACAGAACAGGCCCACTACAGCACCAGCCCGTGACCCAACCTCCATTTACCTTAAATTTTGACAGAGCCAGACAAAATGCATATACAGCAACCTAGCATTTTCAAAATTAAGTGACTAAATCAATGCGCCGCTGTCAGTCATATGACTACACTCGACTCCACCACTACATGGACATGTAGGTCTGCTGTGTTTACTTTCTTGTTGAATTGTTGTGTTTACCTTTTATGCCACTTCATGAAACGCAGTTATTCCTTCAATCATCTCCGATCCAACTGACTGACTGCGTGCAAAGATAGTATGGTCATCATCATGGTGTGGTACGTGTTGTCCAACTCCAACTCAGTCTGTAGTGACTCCGATTAAGTCCATATTCCATATAAAAAAAATGCAACAGATATTGGCCTGCACCTGCAGTAGTAGGAGTACAATTTGGTTATTAAACAACAAGAAGGGAAACATTGACTGTCACTTGAGTCACTTTCACTTTGTAGATTAACTAGTAGAGTTCGACTTCATGCACAACATCAACACAACAAACAACAGCAATCGCTCAGAGTCAGCAAGCATCCAATGCATGCCATCATTACCTGTCTTGCTCTTCTCTTTGGCTGTCAGATCATCAGATGCCTAGTTCTGACAGGTGTGTGGTTTTTTTTAACGAGGCAGTGGCCTCATTATTACTCCACATTAATTTTGAGTGTTAGTCGCTGTTTCGGTTTTCGTCTTATTCATCTGTGGCACTTTGTCGCAGTTTAAGTTGCTTCACATGGTCAGCGCTGTGATGGGCCGCGGCCTGGGTAGCGGTCATTGCTGGTCAATTGAGTTTGCAGAAATGTTAGCAAGTTTCTTCGAAGAGTCTTGTCTTTCTCTGCCAAGTACCTTCTGTCCTGACAGTGATGAGCTTTGGATGCCTGCCGAGGCTGTAGCCTTCTGACAGTGATGAGTTTACTTTTGGATGCCTGCCCAAGTTCTGACAGTGAAGAGTTGTGGATGCCTGCAGAGGCGGTAGCCTTCGGACAGTGATGAGTTTCGGCTCGGAAACAAAACGGAGGACAGCTATAGTCACGTTTCACTTCTTATGGAGGGACTGTTAAAGGCAACATTTCTTGTACTCCAATGTCTGGCTTGATGGAAATGTAATTAGGGCGAGTCAGGAAGATGAAGCAGGACTCTGAAGAGTGGACAGTTAAATGCACAGACGTGCAACTCCAATAGGGAAATAAAAAGAGAAGATGGTGGTGATGGATTTGTTGTGATTTGATTTGAACCAGAAAGACAGATACACAGACAAATAAAGGAAGGAAGAAAGTAACAATTTGAAAGCCTAGTTGTCAGGGAAGAGGAGCTCGTCCTCAAACTCTGGTTGTTCGTACAGAAGTAGGTCCTGTAACCCACTACTTACGTCATCGAAGTCGCTCTCCTCTTCCTGCTGTGATTCACGTATTTTGTAATCCGGTGGTATAAAGTGCTGATTCATTTTGATCATGGTTAACCTCTCCACGCTTTTGGGCGAGAGACTGGTCCTTTTCAAAGTTACAATGGCACCAGCAGCACTGAAAACATGCTCAGAAGAGACACTTGCGATAGGGAAGCCAGATACTTTATCGCCAGCCTGCTGAGCACTGTCCATTGTCTTCTTTTCCCATACCAATACACCAATGGGTTTCGATCCATGAAGACCTCTGTTGGGTCATCCAGATAGGCATGGACCGTCCGCTCAATGTTCAGGGGTGCTCCGATGTGCTCGGCCTGTTTTGCCTTTGCATCAGCACTGGACTTACCATACCCCTGCCGTAGAAACCAATCAGTTGCCGATTGTACTGTGGATGATCCTGTTCTTGCTGTTGTTGATGTTATTGGTAGTGTTGGTGTCGGTGACTGCTGGGAGGCAAACGCACTGCCCTCAGGCTCCGAAGTAGAATTTGACTCTGGATGCCCTGTAGTACTTGTTATGGCCTGGGGTGGGGGGCCTGTAATTACCAGCCGTTCATTTTCGAACTTAGTGGCTTGCTCAGCTATCAAAGTTTTGTAGTTGGCAACATCCACTTCCGAAAAAGGAATTACTGCCTTACTGTTCAGAAATACTTTGTACCGTGGATCCAAAATTGTGGCAGTAATGTAATGTTGTTGTGACACAATGTTATTTTTAATCCTTGTATTTTCAGATAAGCAGCGGCTAAGGACTCCGCCGAATGATATGCGTCTTGTTTGTCATCCACACCTGCGTACGTTTCAGACACCTCCTTCAGCTGCTGCTCTAGCATGTGCAACAATGGGATAGCTTGGCCCATAGTACAGTCCTCCCTGCTGACTTCACGTGTGAAGATCTCAAAAGGAAGTAGCATCTCAGTCAGGCATTTAATTAGGTCCCATTGACCCATCTCAATGGTCATGCCTCTCACAGTAGGTTCCCCTAGTATTTGCATGAAATAAGCATTGAGTGGTATGTACAGGTCAAACAGACGATCAAGCATGTATTAAGTTGAGTTCCAACGTGTTGGCACCTCCTGGATGAGTGCTTTGACTGGCATTTTATGCTCATGTTGAATGACCCTCAGCTGCTTCCGGGCTTTAAAAGAATGGCTGAAATGTGTGCATATTCTTCTGCAGGTGGCCGGTAAGTTGCTGACTTTGGATTCATTTTTCAGAAAGTCTTGAACAACAATGTTAATGCAGTGTGCCAAACACGGGACCCTGAAATAGCCACCATCGCCCATGGCCTTAACTACATTACTGCCATTGTCCATGGCAACCAAACCAATCTTAAGCCCTCTTGGGCGCAGCCACTCAAAGACCTTGGTGTTAAACTCTTCCAAAATGTTTGCAGCAGTATGAGATTTCTCCATGGCAAACATGGCTACAGTTGCATGTTTGCGAGTGGCATGAAGAATCTCAGCAGCGTCAACACCAGCAGATATCTGTTCTCTAACCCCCGCAAAAGAGATCCAGTGTGCAGTGATGCACATGTAATCTGTGGCTTGGCAACTGGTCCACATGAATGTTGTCAGGTGGATACTGTGAACAGCACTCTGCTTCAAGGCTTTTCCAAGCAATTCCAGCATGTCGTGATGTAGTGCTGGAACAGCAACTCTGGCAAAATAGTAGCGGCTGGGAACATGCCATTTTGGGCAGATGGCGGTCACAAATTCCAGAAAACCCACCCCTTCAACAAAAGAAAAAGGGAGAAGGTCCAGTGCTGACATTTTAGCCAGCTTCATATTTTACAAACGTGCTATTGGGTGGTTGTGTTCGTACTGCCCCTCCCCCCAAACATGCTGATAATGGTAGGCTGCATGGTTTTCCTTTCTCTTAGGCTCAACAACGCACTTTTTTTCATTGCGGTACTCCTTGGTGTCTCAGGCTGACTCTTACCCCACTGAGATGTTGCTGAAGATGTGGGCGACGTTAACACTGCACTGCTGGGGACAGGGAGACTTTGTGTACCACTACCAGAGAGAATGTCTCCCTGTCCTTCCTCTTCCACCGTGATCGGATCTTCTACTCCTTTATCCCCACCAACACCAATGGTTGCAGTTTTTATGCCGCGAAGGTGGTCCTCCCAGCTGATCAAGTGGTGTTTTTTCAGATGGGTTATTTGGCCTCCGGTACCATAGTTTGTACCAAGCTTACCACGACTAAAAGAGGTATTACAAATGGAGCATATAGCAATGTTCTCCTCCTTTTCGCTAACCGTAAAGAAGTCCCAAACTGGGGATCTTAACTTTTGCCTCCTGCTGGAGGTGCCACTTCCAATGCCGGATGAACTGGAGGGTGTGGGTTGAATTTGACTCTGTGCTGTACCACTACCTACTTCTACTGAGGTGGTGGTTGTGCTGGATGTAGGTCTCTGCCGGGCCTTTGCTAATGCAAATATGGAAGCTGTAGGTCGTGTTGGTGTTACCTGTGGAGGTATGCGTGCTACATCCCTCACAGCGATTTTGGATAGGGTAATAATGTTGGTCTCCATCTCCTCGGGGCCGGGAGTGATGTTCGTGATGACTGGCTCATCATCATCATCCTGCTGTTCTACATCGACCTCCATAAGTGTAAGGCTTTCTGGAACCTTCCTTTTCCCTAGCTTGGTCTTGGGACGTGTCTCCCTCTCAGACTCAGCTTGTGGCTTCCAAGTGGCATCTAGATCATCAGAAGGGGGACTTGGCGAAGAACTTGATGGACTACCCCTCCTTTTCCTTGCTGGAGATTTGGAAGACAATGGATCTTCTGAATGAGTGGCTTCTTCTTCTACCTCTGCATGAGGCTCAATTTCCTGAACTGCCCCTACTTTGGGAGGAACAACAACTACTAATCCGGGTGGTGGTTGCGGCTGTTGTTGTTGTTGACCACTTATCTGCTGTGTTTCCTCCTGCGTTGATTGGGTACTACTTTGAGATAGCGATAAGTTTATCTCAGGCTCAGCATCACTGCTTTCCACCATTAGGCTGGCTACCTCTTCCACACTCATGTGCTTGAGCCTGGGTTGGTGGGTTGGGCCCACTGATGCAGAGGTGCTGCCCCCAGCTTGCCCCCCTGGACACCGCTGCTGCAGGCGTAATTTTTTTTTCTCCCAAAAAAGGTATTGGGCGGCACACCAGACTTAAGTGTCACTTCCTTCTTCTGTTCCTTTTCCTCAATAGCAACTTGCTTGGTACTGGAGGACCTGGTACCTGCTTTCTTTGGGCCCATCTTCTTCAGATGTCAGCAGCACTCAGTTGCACAAGTTGCAGAGATGTCTGGTCAGGTCACACGTCACGTTGTGTACCGCAGCAGGATGTCTGTCTGGCAGTACAACGGGCAATGATGACACACCTCCTCCTCCTCAGTCTTTTGTGCACCTAAAAGCAAAAAAGCCAGAAGAACATCAGTCAAACGATAGCACAAATCAAACTAAAATAATATATAACTTAGTGTGTGGTTGTCTCAATTATTAAATTTTAGAAACTCAGTGAACAACAACAGTGTAGCCATTTATGAGACTTTGACAACAAGGCCAGGGATTTCCTGGTGTACTGTGTAGTGTGTACACTCAGGAGGAATAAGAAAAGCAAAGAACAAAAACTAAAATGTAGTGGAGCCTGTTTGGCCTAAATTTGTGCATCACGTGGGATGGATGCAGCATCAGGGAGCTGCAGCTGGCAATGGGGATGGATTTGGAAGCAGTAAGACAAGAGGAACAATGTAAAGACACGCAGGCCTATGTGGCAAAAACAGCACACTACTAACTACCACCACAAAATGGCCCCCAGCAACATGGTCACTCACAGGCTCAAGGCACGGCAAACAATGAACTCAAGCAGGCCTATATGGCCAGACAAAGGATGCCTGATAAAACACACACAGCTTTAATGCAAAAACTAAAATCCACATGGCTAAAAACAGTTTGGAAAGTTAGACAACAACCACAACAACAACACATACACACGCAAAAAAGGCATTTATTTAACACACCCAAAAAGTGAAATAGACCCCCCCAAAAAACCCACATTTTGCAATTCAATCCAATGCCATCCATGCCCTAAATGATGTTAAAATTCAACAGACAACACAGAAACAGTTTTTATGCACCCATGATGACTACCTCTGGGCCTACTGGCAGACTAGGCCGCAAGCTTGGAGGCCTATGGCAAAAGCACAGTGGCTGGTCCCACAAAATGGCCGCCACCACATGGCCAGGCCACCCACAACAACAAGAAAAGGAAGACAAGACAGACAATGCAGGCCTATGGCAAAAGCACAATGCCTGGCTTTACAAAATGGCCACCACCCACATGGCCAGGCCACCCACAATAACAAGAAAGTGAAGACAAAGGACAGGACCAGGAAATTGGAGACTCTGGGGAACTTCCTTCCTCTTTAAAAAAACTGTAAAAAAAAAAAAAGTGACTCCTTGCTCACAAAACTACATCTAAATGACAACCTGAGGAGTTTTTTTTAGCAAAATGAACTAAATCATCATTTTCGAGAAGGTTTTATGCTGCTCGAGAGATATTCTTCGCCAGATTGTAAATTCTGCGTGTTCGGCATCGCAATCGTCACAAAAAGTCGTTATCGCGCGCGCAAAAACGTATATTGAGCGCGCGAAGAAGATAAAAAGTGTAAGTCCGCGTTGTCGCGCAGTGCGGAGTTGCCCAAAGTCCGCGAGCTGAACGCCCAGGGTTACCTACTGGCTGAAAAGGCCTATTTATTTAACACACACCAAAAAACTGAAATACCACCCCAAAAACCACATTTTGCAATTCAATCCAATGCCATCCATGCCCTAAATGACGTTAAAATTCAACAGACAACACAGAAACAGTTTTTATGCACCCATGATGACTACCTCTGGGCCTACTGGCAGACTAGGCCGCAAGCTTGGAGGCCTATGGCAAAAGCACAGTGGCTGGTCCCACAAAATGGCCGCCACCACATGGCCAGGCCACCCACAACAACAAGAAAAGGAAGACAAGACAGACAATGCAGGCCTATGGCAAAAGCACAATGCCTGGCTTCACAAAATGGCCACCACCCACATGGCCAGGCCACCCACAATAACAAGAAAGTGAAGACAAAGGACAGGACCAGGAAGTTGGAGACTCTGGGGAACTTCCTTCCTCTTTAAAAAAATTGTAAAAAAAAAAAAAAGTGACTCCTTGCACACAAAACTACATCTAAATGACAACCTGAGGAGTTTTTTGAGCAAAATGAACAAAATAATCATTTTCGAGAAGGTTTTATGCTGCTCGAGAGATATTCTTCACCAGATTGTAAATTCTGCGTGTTCGGCATCGCGATAGTCACAAAAAGTCGTTAAGGCGCGCGCGAAAACGTATATTGAGCGCGCGAAGAAGATAAAAAGTGTAAGTCCGCATTGTCGCGCAGTGCGGAGTTGCCCAAAGTCCGCGAGCTGAACGCCCAGGGTTACCTACTGGCTGAAAAGGCCTATTTATTTAACACACACCAAAAAACTGAAATACCACCCCAAAAACCACATTTTGCAATTCAATCCAATGCCATCCATGCCCTAAATGATGTTAAAATTCAACAGACAACACAGAAACAATTTTTATGCACCCATGATGACTACCTCTGGGCCTACTGCCAGACTAGGCCACAAGCTTAAGCCTTTGGCAAAAGCAAGCACACTGCCTTGCTCCACAAAATGGCCGCCACCCACATGGCCAGGCCACCCACAAATAATAACAAGAAAGTGAAGACAGACAATCAATGCAGGCCTATGGCAAAAGCACACTGCCTGGATGGCTCCACAAAATGGCCGCTAGCCACCCACAACAAAAAGAAATGGAAGACAGACAATGCAAGCCTATGGCAAAAGCACACTGCCTGCCTTCACAAAATGTCCGCCACCCACATGGCCAGGCCACAACAACAACAAGCATAAGCCAAGGGGAACAAAGAAAAGACATGCAGGCCTATAAGGAAAAAGCAGCACACTACTAAACTACCACCACAAAATGGCCCCAAGCCACGTGGTCATTCACAGTCACAACAGGCCATGGAAACCAATGAACTCAAGCAGGCCTATAATATGACCAGACAAAGGAGGCCTGCTAAACAACACAGCTTTAATTCAAAAATGCAAAAACGAAAATTCACAGGGCTACGAAAGGTTGGAAAGTTACACAACAAGCACACACACACATCCAACAAAGGTATTTATTTATTAACACACACCCAAAAAGTGAAATACACCCCAAAAACCACATTTACCAATTCAATCCAATGCCATCCATGTCCTACATGATGTTTAAATTCAACAGACACCACAGAAACATACACCCATGGGTACCTCTGGGCCTACTGGCTGAAATTCCAATCAAAGAAAAACAACTAGGCCCCTACTGAAACTACAGGCCACAACAATAAATTTTAAAAACAATGAAAATCCTAAAAAAAATGTAGGTACAAACAAGCCCCAATCAAACAAACAAGTACACCAATTCTCCAACTTACTTGTAAAATCTCAAATCCAAAAGTCCTCAAATCCAATCCAATGATATGATGCAGCAGACAGACACAAAAAGTGATCCTTCCAGCTCCAAATCCAAATGAAAGTGAACAGCACATGGACAAAGCACTGGGAGGAGCCTGCTGGACTGGAACAGGAAGTTTGAGACTCAGGGGCACTTCCTTTCTCTTGGAAAAAAAAGTAAAAAAAAGAAAAAGGACTCCTTGCACAAAAAACTACAGCCAAATCACAATCTGAGGAGTTTTTGGGAGCAAAAGAATCATTTTCGAGAAGGTTTTATGATGCTCGAGAGATATTCTTCGCCAGATTGTAGTTTCTTCGTGTTCGGGATCATGATCTTACCAACACTGCCGCCAGAAGTCAGATCGCGCGTCCGAATGACGTGTTCGCGTTCGCACACTCTCGCGGGATCGTGCGGCCGGATTCCAAATCTCGTGGCGCCCGCGAACGGATAGGAAATCGCGTCGGCGAACGCAGAATCACGGTAGGTCGTTACCGCGCGCGCGAGAACGCATATTGAGCGCACGAAGTAGAAAAACAGCTATGCTATGCCGCAAATTGTGTAGTGCTCGGTAACTTCGCGCTCTACGCGAATCGCGAAGTTACCGAAACTACGCAAACTCCGTGAGCGTAGCGTAGTTCACCGCCCAGGGTTAATAATGATTCATAAATCCCCTGCAGATTGTAGCTTGTTGTGCTATTTGTTTGAATTAAGCAACAGTAAACCCCAGCCACACAACAGAATCCATTTTGTTGGCAATTATTTGTATCTATTATAGCAAGAGTGGATGTAGTCCTATTCCTTCTGTTATAGGTGACATTGCAGTAGGGAGATTTTAGGCTGGTAGTCATTTCCATCTTGATCACTAGATGCTGATGGACAGGCCTTTCAGACCACTTATGAGTGTTGAGTGTTCTATTACTAAGTAGGATTCTGTTTTCAGCTAGTGGGAAGCAGAGTGATGAAGGTCTGTCATCTTTGTTAGATACAGTTGGGTAAAATGCAAGTCCTCAGCATCCACCTGAATTCCATGTTATTGTTAATGGCTTGAATCTCTCCTGGCAGTGAGGTCAGTTATTAATAATCATACTCAAGTCAGAACTTTAGGGGCTTATTTACAAGCCCTGTGCGCTACAGGAATGTCACTTTTTGTGACGTTCTAGTGGCACACAGGGCTAAGCCATGTCTACAAGGCCACATAATGCCACCCTGCATGGCTTTTCATAGTCTTATAGATATGAAGTAAGGCAAAGCAGTGCAAGTCACTGCCTTGCCTTACTCCCTTGGCAAAGAGGCTTTCCATGAGTGTTCCCACGCAACACCCATGGACTTTGACGCTATCCCAGATTTACAATATCTCATAAACCTGGGGCAGCACCAAAACCTTGCGCCTTCCTAGATCATATATATGTGTATATTTCTCCTCATTTTTTCCTCTTTCGACATGTGCTGCATTCTGCAGCATACATGGAACAAGGAAAACGCCTCTTGTGAATGTTTTTGTGCAGGAAGGTATTCCTTCATGCTCCAAAAAATCCTGCCAACAACACAGACACCCTTGAAACATGGTGCAAGGGTGCCTGCACTGGAGCTTGGCTGCAAATTGTATGCCAGCGCAGGCAGAAAGGACAGAAGTGCACCGTATTTTCTAAATACAGTGCATTCCTGCCCTTTCAAATTGGCGTAGGGCATCGCAGCAAAATGACTTGCAGTGCTGCCCTACGCCAATTCTTTGTAAAAATGTTCCTTAGTTTTTAATGCAATGATATGAAGATAGTTTCTTAGCATCCAGTTATCAACAGTTTTAAGGCAATACCCACGGTTTGAAAATGTAAGGTTATTAGGTCTTGCCAGTTTAAGGATTATCTGTTATTCAGCAGCATAATTGTGCCATGAGGTGGAAGGATTACAGGCATTCTTGGAGTGAGATAATGTAGATGTTGTGGGGTCGTGAGATAAGCAAACCTTGAGGAACTCATGCATTTGTACTGTATGGTGTAAAGGTGAATGAATAATGCTCGATCTGTATATAAAGTAGGAGGAGATATAGATGAGTATGATTCCTTCAATACCACCCCGGCTCCTTTTTTTGAGGCTGACACAATTTATTTTGCTGGACTTTAAATTTTAAAGAACCACATTGCACAGCCAATGGTTTTATGTTTATGACTCATGACTTTTTGTGATTTCCTTAGCTGTGGTAATATTTGGCCAGCAATCTGGGAGTCAGTTTGGGACACTAAGGTTCAATTGTTGACATAAAATGGGTAAAAGGAAGGCAGTAGAGAAACCACATGGGGAGACTAACCTAAAAAGCTGCACCTCAATAATTGTACCCTGTAGGACACAGATGTTTTAATGGAGGAGATAGAATCAATCTTAAATCCTGCAAAATGGCCTCATAACAGCTTTCCCACAAAGTTGCCTAAGATTGTACTTGAATTGTTTTAGGGAACTTGATTGTGAAACTGTTTGGAAAGAAGGGTGCATGTAGAGTTTTTGTAAATCTATAGATAGCAAGGAACCTTCACAGGAGAATGAGCTGTTAGAAAACAGCAGTATTACACCCTCATCGATTGCTGAGACCTAACCAGATGATCAGGGTTAAAATCGATAAAATCCATAAAAGTAAGGACCCCAAGACCATTCTAATTCATCAGCTCTGACCAGTATAGAATATTTTGATTTGAGAAAACAAATTAAGGCAAAAATCACAGGTTACTCACATCTAACATTCCTGATTACATTGTAAAGCCAGGTGAATTGTAAAATGATGGGAGGGAGGGAATACTGTCAGCCATTTTCCAGAAGGGCCTTACTCCAGCTGGGTTAGTTACTGGGAAAGACAGGCATAAAAGCCCAGAAGCCCCCAACTGTCTAAGGGTTCAACCTCACTCGAAAAGCTTGCATTGGGAACCTAGTTTAAGTATTAATCATTGAAGAAAGGCAGCACAAGAAAGAAGTGAAAGAAATCACAGCCAAATATCCCTCCCACAGTATAATACAGGAGAATGCAATTACTTCACTCAAATCAAGCTAGGGAGGGATGCTGCTTAACACACCTTCAACGACTGCTGGACCAGGCATATTCTAAGAAATATTGTATGGTTCCCACATACGCTATGATATCTTAAATACCACATGACATTCCTCCCTCCTAAATCAATATGATTGCATCAAATTGTTGCTGAAATCAAAGAAACTGATAGATGGGCTAGTAGCTTTAGATGCTTGAACAACACCCATGGCAAGTTCCCTGAAACAATTCAAGTACAACCTCTTAGCTTTACGTCACAATGTTAATCACGGAGAGCTAGCACAAAAAATATGAACTGGAATTGCAAATCAGGGACTCTGATCTAGCCAGAGTGGATTGCATGAATGACACAGATAAGAACCAGAAGCAGAGGGAGGATGGTAATCTAAAACTGAGTAATATTTCTACTTCGATGCCTCAACTCGAGAGAGATTGTTATAATACTACACTTTCAGATATACTGGTTAGTGAAAAGTTTCAGCGCTCTGTCCATCATCTCCTTGTGTTTGCTTAGTGAAAATATCATCCAAACCACTGTGCCACTTGCCCTGGATAGATCTAGGAAAAGTGGCGGATGGTGACATATGAAAGTGGTGCGGTATACAATTTGTCTGAGTGCACCGTTGCGAGCGAGCGTAGCGAGCGAGACCAAACATTCCAAGGGAGGTTCGGGGGGGGTCCTCCCCCAGAGAAAATTTTGAGAAAAGAGTGGGCAAATGGTGCATTTTCAAGTACATTTGAGAAAACAAGAAGGTTAATAAAGCAATTGTGAAAGTGCAGTTATTACATTAATGAAGAGATGTCATATAACATAGGTAGCTGCTTATTCAGTATAACCACAGAGCTTCATAATATTGGTGGAGTATTGGGGGGTAGGGCATGGGGGGGGTCAAAGCATAACAAAGTGCAACTGGCTAGCAAATTGTCTATTTTTGTCAATGATGTGTGTTATTACAAAGCAAAATAATACCACCTTTCTCATGTGACAGAAATTGTTATTGTGTCCCAGAATGGAATGTTGAGTGGACCAGGAAGCATCACCACCAGACAGTTACCCTGCACCCCCACCCTGGCTGGCACGTGAAGGAGATACATAACGTGTTGATCTGATGGTGGCACAGAATGGGCAGTGGCTCGACATGAAACAGCGGAGGAAGGGGAGGACGGACTTCCTGTCTGTGCCCAGACTAGACCCCCCAACCCCCCACCCTGGATGGAACACCCTATCATGAAGGAGCGGAGCTCCCCGCCACCCCTCACATGGACACATGACTTGTTTGCACCTTGGAGGGTCCGGGCGGGGTCAAGGGGTCCAGGGTCCGCATGAGTTAATGAGCTGACCGTAAATCACGTAATAGGTGCGTGAGTCAGAAATCCTCTCGCTGAAAAGGAGGGTCGAGTGTTTAAGTGTAATTTGTGTCATTGCCGTAGGTACAACAGTGTAGCCTAGGGTGAAACATCGAAGCAGGGCACCCTCACCCTTGTTTACCCCACGTAGAATGAAGGCTTTCTTTCCCCATTAGGGCTTCTGAGACATTGGGTGCATGTAGTGCACATTAAGGATCGATCATTAAGGATTAGCTCGACGCTACATAAACTTAGTGGAAAGAACAGAGTGCCACAAATCGCTCCCATGCCCCTCACACGTGCCCACCCAGAGGCTGAGGCCGATCCGGTGTCCATGGGCACGAACCAGCTCTGTTGCCAGTCCTGTTCACAGAGTGCCACGTGCCAGCCTGCACCTTCACTGCAGGCTAGGGGGTACCTCTTCCGGGAGGGGTGGGGGCCCAAGAGCAGCTGGGTGAGGTGCTCTGGAGGGGGAGGATGGAGCGAGTGGAACGGGGGGTCATGTCCAAGGCATAAAATTGAGGTGTAATATATGAGCACAGCCCCTAAAATATGGCCCTATTAGTCTTCCACTGCGAGCTGCACTCGGAGGCTGAATAAACAGGAGGGAGGAATATCGCGCGGGGGATTGAAGAAAAATAAAACTTACCTGACAGGTCCCGCGCCGCCTCTGCTCCTGGGCCGTGTCCGCGTTTTCCTGCACCTGAACAGGAACAGGCATGCTTCCTCCCTTCCTGTAAGCCAATCACAATGCTGCAATGGCAGCGTTGTGATTGGTGCAGAGTCCCGGCCGGGCAGCTGTAGGGAGGCCATTTTCTCTATGTAGGCTGCATGCAGCCTACATAGAGAAAATGTAGAGTGCGCATGACTGCTTTGGTCGGCCCCAGGGCCGACCAAACAGTCAGGGTACGCAGAGTGGTGAAAGCCACTCCTCCCCGACCCGCCCACCCGCCCGCCCCCAACTAGGCATACCCCTGCCTTATGCTTACTCACAGCGCGAGAAACAGAAAATAAAATGGTATTTAAAATACCATTTTATTTTCTGCTTCTCGCACTGCGAGAAAGCAGTGGGGTGGCGCTCCTCTGCCCTAATGGAGGAGCCGCCCCAGTCTAGGAACATTTCTATCCTTAGTTGGAATATATCAGGTATGAGGTCTATGATATAGGATAGTGAGTGGAGACAGTTTATTTATAAATTAGTTTTCTGTTTATTCCAGGAGTCAAGGATAACAGGGGGGGGTCCATATCTCAGTCTTTGGATGTGATCATTAAATAATCCATGTCACTTTTCATATGAACTTTTGTTCGTGAATAAGGAGAAATAAAAAAGGAGCAAACATCTACATCAATTCAATGACATGTTAAATCAATAATGACTTTTAGTACAGTCAATAAAGAGAATGTGTGTGTGTTAAATGATTTATTCTCAATTCTTTTAGTATTTCATTGTATTATTCAATAAGTCTAAGTCTGTTAAGTATCAGCTTTAAAAGTTCATATAATCCAAATAATAGATAACGTAATATAAGGAAAAATACAATATTAATCAAAATAACAGTTAATGTTGTAATAATGTAGCAAGCGTATTCCATAAAGGAATTTCCCTAATCTAAATTCAAATGGAATAAGGTAGAATAAGGTGTCAGTTCAGATACTCAATAAAGAGTTTTGCTTGTCAAGCTGGAAAGTATTCTCAGCTATAAATCAGCAGACATCAAGGAAATAGGCTAGAGAGGTATAAGAAACTCAAAGATGTGTCCCCAGCCAGAAGCTCAAAGAAAAATCCCTCCTACCATAAGCCAGAGATTCAGGAAAGGAATCTGGCCACTACTGTAGGAACACTCATAACATTCTAGGTGGCAACATATTTTCTTTCACCTCCTGCATCCTTCACTAGGATTTCAGTAAACTCCTGGGAATAAGCAAACTTCCAGCTTTCTCATTGTCGTACACTGATCCATACAAGTTGAAAAGGTCCATCGTTCACATTCTGCTTTCCATCCTGTTCTTCTCATGACTCATTCTCCCTGTTGCCTCCTCTCCTCATGGTGAGAACCTAACTACCAGTTATCTAATTAAAAACATATGTCTATTTGCTAACTAACAGAAGATTCTGGAAAGTTACAACATCTGCAGCAAAAGAAAAGAAAAGGAAACACCTTGTGGAAAATAATGGTTCAATGTGAAAATAGGCCTTTGAATGTTAACATGTAGTTTTCAGTACACATGGCAATGAACATTAAGCTAATTTAAATCAGCATTTATTTACTTAACTTGCAGGCCTATAACATTTAAGTATGATTGCTTACTACAAAATTTTGCGTTTAGTATATGTGTTATTTAAACATAGGCTTTCTCACATTTTTAATAAAAAGCATTTTTGTTTGCAGATAAAATTTGCTATTGCGAGAGCGTTAGGATGCATGTACAGATTAGGTGATAAAGATCATCATATAGGTGCCCAAAACCTGAGTGCTGGTTGAAACTCTGGTGAGCTGTGCCTATGGGCAGAAACATCTCTCCATTGCTCAATAAAAGAGGTCCCTATTAGCTCTCTAGACTTACTAGACCTAAAGATCACCCTTAGAGAAGATATAACACTTTTTTTACTCAACAGTTACAATAAAAGCAACAATAAACCAGTGGAATTGAATACTTTTTCTACTTTTAGATGACATATTCAAATTATTCAACAAGGATTCGTTTATCATCATTACAGAAATATTTTAATAAAACATATGAACCTTCACTGTTAACTATGGACCTGGCTAAGGGTGAAGACATTGAGGGACCACCAAAGAAACAGCTCTCCAGGTCATTTTTACAACTTGTTGGTATCCCACTCTTACATGGCCTACTTGCCTGCAATGGTAGATCCCCTTTAGATGCCAGTGCAGCTCCTACTTTTAAAGGGGTTCATGCAGAATTAATATTGACTATATTGTGCTCGATCTACGATCGTGCAGCGAAATGGTCGATATGTCTGCGATCCCAAGGCACAACAATCCCCTGGCCCTCAATTTGAATGGAAATTTGATCAATGACTTGTCCAACCCCCTCAAAAGGAGAGACTTTATCATATTTATGACTAGGCATAAAAGAAATATTTGGTGGGGGGATATATTACAACATCCATCTGTGACAGAAGCAATCTACAGAATTTCAATACCAGTATTGACACAATTTAGCGATACCCCAGACACTGCTCTGGCCCTGCTCAAAACCTACACTACGTTTTTCGTCAACTTAAAATAATTTTTTTCCAAAGATGTAAAAATGGAGAATGAAAGTGCATTTACGACACAGGAGTGATTTAATGCTGATTGTCTGGCAGCAAAGAACGAGCTTATTACTATAATCAAGCAAGGGGATAAATGTAGTATAAAAGACGCTAGGTTAGCTTATGAATACCAAATAAAAGAAGCTAAATCAGCCTGGGAATCAGTGTATGAGAGAACCTATGTGAGGCAGCCAAAAACAAATATGTAAAAACATTGTGTCACATAGTAGCACAAAGGGTCTTTCTAAGTGCATGAGAAACAGAAATACATATCCAATCCAATGACTAGATTGCACATTGTAAGGCCCTATATACAGGTCCACCTGAATTCATCATCACTGACTTTCCTCTACATATGTCTGGCAATGACCTTAAGCTTCCAAGGTGTGCCCTCCTATATTCTGTTTGGCTGATACCCTCTTAAGGGCTTGCAATCAGATATTAGGGAAGGCACCTGGTTTAAATAAAATACCTTTGTACAAAAGAAACCCTCGACAACTAAATGAATAATGAACTCAAGATAGACAAATATATATGGGCCAAGCAAACATGTATATATGAAACAACTAGTTTATTGATTGATATAAATAATACAATAAATATGATTCAATACCCTGTAATATGTTTCTATGTTTGAAGGACAGTGTAATTTTAATCAAACATATCCCATTACATCAGTCATACCTCTGCGCAGGTAGTCAGACTAACAACACTGTCCTTCAACCCTAGAAACGTGTATTACAGGGTATTGAATCATAGTTCTTGTATTATTTGTATCAATCAATAAATTAGCTGTTTCATAAATACGTTTGCTTGGCCCATATATATTTTTATATCTTAAGTTCTTAATTTATTTAGTTGCTGAGGGTATCTTTTGTACAATTATATTTTCCCTGCCCTTGGAGCTGCCATTCATAGCCATTTACATTAAATAAAATCCCTGCCAACCTATTCCGCTCAGATCCCTCTATAGTGGTACCATAAATCAATGCTGGGTCAAATGCTATAGTAGCAGATGCACCATTCACAAAACTCCAGGAAGGGAGCCGAGATAATACCTATTTTTAAGTAGGGATGTCACAACATGCCTGTTAACTACTGACCTACCAGCCAACAGATAACGTACAGAAAATAATTTGCAAACAAGTTCTTGATAAGCTGACAACGTGGATGCCTAAAAATTCAGAGCCGCTTCCAGGTGACGTTTAGGTCAAGGACTGGAACTGTCAACCAGGTTTTTCATTTCCTTATGATTAGGTGGGAGATGGTGGATAACAACTGATGCATAGTATATATAGCCTTCATCAATTTATATGCTGCATTGACATGGGAAGGTGCTCTCTGTGTTAGGAGTCCCCCTGATCTTCTACCCATAATTATTCACCTACACACAGGCAATTTTGCTCAGGTGCAATGGGGCCTAAATTGGGAACTTAGTGAGAAAATTACAGTCAGTAAAGAAGCATGACAGGGTTGCCTGCTAGTACTGACTCTTTTTCTCCTCTTTATAAATGGATGTGTCGACTGCCTACCTGGTTGGGAAAATGACTGATCTGTGTTGGCTGGCCAGAAGACACCAGCTCTACGCTTTGCGGACAGCACTTTATTAATCCCAAAAACATAAGGAGGGCTTAAAATTCTCTTAGAGAAATTCTCAATGTTCTATAGTACCCATAATTTAAAGATTATTGCTAAAAGAAAAGCAAGTTTATGGTGATTCATCCTCATAAAAAGTTCAAGGAAAAACTTACTAGGCGACATTGCGCTGGAGATAGTAGCCGAATTCGACTATCTTGGTGTCAGGATCTCTGAATTCCACTTTTGGTTACCAAAAATCCTGAACATCACTGTTGTGCTGAGCCATTGGGCCTCTGCTATACTGATGTTTGCTAGATGTGCAACATTCTATCCTGTATCTTCAGGCCTTAAAATTTATAGGGCATAAGACATTAGCACCACCTTGTATGGTTCGTAACATAGGGGGCATAATGCTGATAATCTTAGGAATGCTGAAAATAATTTTATAACAACCCAGCTGAAGCTTCTTACAAGTACTCCATTACTCCCAATAAGCCTAGATTTAGGTTTAAAATCATTTGTTGCATTTATTAAATTGAGGCCAATTCTTTTTTAGCTTCACATATCAGCTACAGATGAGCTGGAACCCTACACAAAGGCATTAGGTGATTTTATCAAAAGGCCACTAGTACTTAAAATTACCTGGCTGATGTATATTAAGGTTTTGCTGATGGGTCTTTGTTTGAGTTACCTTTGGCATAACATCTCTTCTATTTCTCAGAGTTAATGTAATATTGTGAAAGAAAGATTGTGACAGCATGATTGGGAGAACCACATTCATCCTGAGCCCTGGGTAGTCTGTCCAGCACATTTCTAGCTCAGAAAAAATGCAAATACCAAATCGGAGAGTTCCTAAATTAAATTAGCCCTCCATTAAATAGATCTGTGTACATAAAACTGAGATTGAGAACCTCTTTTACCAGAAGGTTGTTGTCCCAAGCTTCTAAAAACAAGCGCTGTTCTGGATGCCAATTAACTGAGGGGAAAGAGGAGCATTTATTAAGGCAGAGATGTCGGTGGGTTGTACCACTCTGGGGTTAGCGTGATGCAAAACTCTATAAAGAATCATTGAGAATATGCAAATTTGACACTAGCCTACATGTGGTATTTGTCATCTCTAAATTTCTGGATTCAGCTTGGTTTGTAAGAGAGAGCTCCGTGACCGACTATCTGAATTAGAAGTGCTTGGTGTATGATGAGCTTATGTGTACTATTGGTGGAAAAACACAGTCTTATATTTTTTATTTCATGAAGTCTATTCTATGTAAGTTTTGCTGCAATGTGAATTTGTTGTGTTACTGTGTTTTGTCAGTAGATTTTTTATCTGATGTGACAAATAACAAAATACATTGCACAGTTAGGTATAAAAAATGCTCTTTAGAAATGGGAACCTGTGAAAATGTCAGTGGTATAGGCTATCTGAGGATTCTTATACTTGCAAATTTCAAAGTAATGATGTGGTGAGTTCGGGGGCGTGGCTTCGCCGAGCTGCAGTATGGCCACCTTCTAGAGGGGCTCTGCAGGCCGGGCTAAAAAATCCTACAATATAGCCATCCTTCAGTCGGAATCCACCACTGAAAGCAGCAGCTGCAACCCTCTCATGCCGACAGACCTGCCGTGAAAGTTTGGCGGTGGCGGAGGCGACGCTGGTCTCACATGCAGACCCGACGTGCAATGGCTTAACTCGCGCTGCACGCAGGACCACTGCGGAGACCCAACAACACTGAGCAGGCTTGGCTCACCTGTGTTCCCCCCTGCCACTTCTCCTACTGCTGAGGCCCTGAGAGGGAATCGCGGGGGCCGAGTTGTTGTCGCTTGCGGCCCATTGGTTCTGTGCGAATTCAGGCTTTGGCCTGCGGCGCTATCCAGCCCTGCGAGACCGCCTGGGACTTGAGGCTGCTTCTGCGGCCGGGCGCGGGTTTGTTGCTCTGGCGGCAGCCACCTTGCTGTGAACGGAAGGCGGTAGCGGAGATCTCTGTGGCACCACTGCTCACCGGCTGGGAAGCGGCCTGCCTCACGCCTGGAGTGGAGAAGACCTGTATGGCTGACACGCGCAATGAGTACAGATGCGAGCTGGGTGGACGCGCAGCCTTGCGGCATCACTCTGGTCGGGGGAGTGCTAAGCGCTGCAGGTCCTGCGCAGTCAGTTAGGCGGTTGGCCGGCTTATATTCTCCCCTGTGTGCATTTATTACGCGGGGGAAGTGGTTGGAGACTAGGTGACTGCTCTGGCTGCACCAGCGCCAGGACCTGGTAGCGGGGGCACTCCCCTCCATCTATCACAGTTGAGATCACCATTGTAGTGGTCCTAGTGAATCAAGCTGCAGCAGGCTGTGACAGTTTTGAGGTCATAATATTGGTGTATCGTGTGAGATCCCATGTCGCCTGGCGGCACCTCGGACACAGCCGGGCTACATTGCAGTGCCGTGACCTGCTGTGAGTCAACGCAGGGGTGCTATCTGCTAACGCCCACGACACCCTACGCTGCCTATATACCGCCTGACACAATGGAGAAAATCGACCCAAGGCAATCTAAACTCCTCTTTGACAGTAAGCCACAAACCCGCACGGCCGATGCATGCTCTGAGCCAGACACAGACGCAGCACCAAAGACTCGTGGGAGAACCGTGAGGATGATCTGCGCACCATATTGCTGGACATGAGTTCCAGCATAAAGACCATAGACACTAAGATTGATGTACTCACCTCCAGTCTGGAAAAGGTTAAAAAATGTGTAGACACTGATGAGACTCTATTAGACACCCTGGAAAACAGGGTTTCGGACACCCAAGGCTTTCAAGCTGAATCTAGGGAACAACTACTCCAAATGGAAAAAGTACTGGCAGTAATCAAAGCAAAAAACAAGGACTTAGAAGCGTGCTCAAGGCGCAACAATCTCTGAATTCTTGGCCTGCCTGAATCCACCACTATCCCGAAAATGGAACCATACATAGAAAACTTACTATGCAAACTCTTTGGCCCGGTGCTGTCGCCAGTCATGATAGTCGAGCGAGCCCACCGCTCACTGGGTCCTAGACCACCAGTAGGCACTGCGCCTCGTCCCATAATAGCGCGTCTTCTGAATTACAGAGACTGAGATGCTATCGTAAGAGCCGCCAGGGACCAAAGTCCAATAAATCATCAGGGAAATTCCCTCTCCTTCTTTCCAGATTACACTCCAGTGGTGCAGGGCGCTCGTAGAGAGTTCGCACCGGCGAAACGCATACTCCAAAATGCCTCCATCCCATACACAATGCTCTACCCGGCCAAATTTAAGATCACGCACGAAAGGCAACCACGCTTCTTTACAGAAGCCAAAGCAGCCTTGAAGTTCACTAAACATAACAGCACCAAAAAGCCATCTCCCTGCTCCTCACAGCAAACTGAATCGGAACGAAACCTGAGCGACAATTACTAATGTGATCACTTTGAGCCTTGAGGAAAGTTCATAATGTTTTGACTGTAACTTTGTTCTATATAATATATTGTGATGCTGTGCCAGTCGTGTCTAGCGGTAGCCGATCTCTTTGGTAGCGAATCGTTCTAAAATCCACATTAAGCGAATTCCTTGTATTCTAATTCAGCCCGGCCACCCTGCCACCAGGTGGGATTACGCTGGCATCCCAGGCCCCACTGGGAGCTCTCCCATGTGTTCCTTCATTTGGATTAACACGGGAAAAGGGGGTTGGAGGGAGGGTAATACAACACAACCTGTTTAGGGGGTTGGTGTGGGTGGGGGAGGGATAGGAAGTTATAGAGTTCTCGGACAAGAAGGTGTCAACTATATTGCATGTGTTCACAGTAGACCATACGTTGCTCTCCTTAGATGTTACTTCATCTTCATACAAGTACGTACCAGGTAACGTTAGCAGAATCCAGTTTCCAATCGTTTATCCCATTGTGCATTACCATCAAGTACGCAACACACTATACAACATCATAGCTACCATATGACCGAGACTAAATTCCTTACCTGGAACATCAGAGAGCTCAATGATTTCAGGAAAGTGAGGTTGATGTATACATACCTAATTAGGCACCACATCGACGTTTGTTTCTTGCAGGAGACTCACCTGAGAGGGGGTACTGACCCAAAGCTGCATAACAGATACTGGGGCGAGGTACACTCAGCTCCGTACTCCAACTATGCAAGAGGAGTGTCGGTGCTGATAAGGCACGGGTTGGGCTGGACAACATCCCACACACATATCGATCCAGAGGGGCGTTACGTTATATTAAATGGTACACTAATGTCCACTCAGGTAACCCTAGTGGCCATATATGGTCCAAACGTGGACGATCCTAGTTTTTTTCTTACTGTCTGGGCAAAGGTGATGTCAATGGGGGGTGACACAGTGATATGGGGCGGGGACTTCAACACCACCTTACAAGATGATGCGAACAGGGTGGGTGCCACCCGCAGACCACACCCCAGGGCGACTCAGCAATTGAAGTCCATTATACAGGACCATAGACTCATATATATTTGGCGCAGTAGACATCCAGAAGCTAGGGAGGGCACATGCATAACATCGAACCACAACCCCTGGTCCAGATTGGACTACTGGCCGGTTACGGGTGACATAGCATCCTGGACCACAGACGTCATGCACTTACCGCGCACACTTTCCGATCATGCCCCGGTGGTACTACGCTGGGACATACCACAAACTCTACCTCGGACATTCAGCTGGCGACTCCTGCCACACGCTCTACTAGATGCAGCATTTAGAGAGGAAATCCGAAATGAACTCACCCAGTTCTTCTCCATAAATGAAGGGTCGGTGGAGTCTCCCTCAACCCTGTGGGAAGACTTTAAGTCAGTCATAAGAGGCGCATGTATCGCCAAGCAATCTGGGGTTTTGAAATCTATAGGAGCAATACTATCGAGGCTGGAGCAAGACATTCGAGCCACTGAACTGCTGTTCTATCACTCAGGTGCACCTATACATCTTGCAACTCTGAGAGAGAAAATCTCGGAGTTCGGGGAAGAGGCAGACAGAGAGGCCTGTTTCCTGGGGAAAAATGCTAAAGCCCGCAGTTATGGAGAGGACGATAGGCCGGGGAAGGCTCTTGCGAACACACTCAAACAACGAACGTCCTTAACGTTCATAACTGAACTACTGGACGAGGACTCGACTCCCATCAGAGGTCAACAAGCCACTCATGCACGTCTCACCAATTTCTACTCCTCATTATACACTACTACGCAGAGTGACCCTCACCCTGAGCTGCAGACATATTTAGATTCCATTGAGCTGGTCTGGCTCAGCGAGGCCCATAGGACCTACCTGGACGAGCCATTCTCAGCGGAAGACATTGTACAGGTAATAAGTAGCCTACCAGGTGAGAAGGCCCCAGGGCCATATGGGTTGACGACCTCGTTTTACAAAACGTACGCGGAATAGCTCGCACCTCGATTGCTAGCAGTATACCAAGAATCTCTAGATCGTTTCTCCCTACCACCCACAATGAGAGAGGTGGTGATCATTTCCCTTCTAAAACCAGACAAGGCAGCTAATCTCTGCGATTCACACCGACTACTCTCTCCAATCAATGTAAATGTCAAGATCCTTGCCAAACTAATCGCTAACAGATTACACCTGCTCCTACCGCTTATAGCCAGGCCAGACCAATCCGGTTTTATCCCAGGCAGATCCACAGCCCATAATTTACGCACCTTCTTCGCTGCTGTTTATCAGATTGGCCCTCAATTGCCAGCCATCGCTGCCTTCCTCGACGCTACCAAAGCGTTCGACTCCCTGGAATGGCCATTCTTGTTCACTATATTGCCCAGGCTAGGGTTCAGTCCCAATTTCATTAAGCTCATTAGCCTGCTTTATACTGAGCCCAAAGCTCGCTTAAAAGCAAATGGCTTACTGTCAGAACCAATCCTTATAACACGCGGTACCAGACAGGGCTGCCCCCTCTTGCCGCTGCTATTCGCAGTGGCGATGGAGCCTCTAGCTGCCAGAATACGACAACATCACACTTCTCAAGGGCTGGCGTTCACAGACAGAAGTCTAATAATCTCAATGTGCGCCAATGATATTACACTGTACATTCAGAAACCAGGCGAAAACCTGAGTCCTGTTTTGCGGGAAGTTCTCCAATTTGGTGGAATGTCTGGCATAAAAATCAACTGGTCTAAATCGTCACTCCTGTCCCTTACTGACGCCCCACTAGAAGCTGAACTAGAATTTCCGCTCACATGGGCTGATGGCTTGGTAAAATACTTGGGCATATGGCTAAGCAGAGACACGCAAGAAATCTGGCGTATGAATTTTGGTCAGCTGTTAGACTGGCTGGAGTGCAAATCAAAGGACTGGTCGGCTTTGCCCTTATCCCTGGCTGGTAAAATAGCCATAACAAAAATGATTGTCCTCCCCAAGTTCCTATACTTATTCACAAATATCCCCATCACCCTCACTCAAGCCTTTTTTTCAAATCCCTCCGTTCCTTTGTAATAGCCCTAGTGTGGGCCGGGAGGCAGCCACGGGTGGGTTGGGAACTGTTAACACGTCTGCTCACATGGGGGGGCTGGGTGCTCCTGACTTCGAACTCTACGCACTGTGTACGCAAGCCCAATATCTCCATTTCCGAGTGCATCCCATCCCATTTCAACTGCATGTGGCGATTGAGAAAGATGTAGCAGACCCCGTCCCTCTGCATGTCACACTATACAAACCCTATCGAAGAACAACCGGTGAAGTGAACACAGTTGAGACACTGCACTGGGCCTGGGAGGTTCTACGGAAGCGTGTTGAGACCCCATTGCTTTATGCACTCTCCACCCCACTTGCATATCCCCCATTGTTTCCCTCTCTACAAGACAAGGGAACCATTGCGCGCGCCCGCACAATGGGCCTAACTACATTAGGAGACCTCTACCCGCAAGGTACATTCCTAGAGACACCACAAAATCAGGAAGGTAACCCGGTGCCTATTTTAGAATTACTTCTACATTACCAACTCAGAGCCACCTGCAAAACATTGCATGCCTCCTTTCCAGTAGCCCATTACAATGGCGCCATTGGAACACAGACTCGTTACCCCGTTGCCTTGTAAATTGATTACCAGGCTATACAACCTAACGCAATCAAACACTCCCTTTGTCACCCCAAAGGCTCTAGAGCATTGGAGGTTGGACCTGGATGAATCACCTACAGACGAACAATGGTCATATTGCTGCTCCCAGCTGAGATACTTATCCCCAAACTACAAGCTGAGACTTATTCATTTTAAGTTCATACACCGGGTGTATCACACTCCCCTGCAGTTACACAAAATGGGACTACGCCCAGACTCAAACTGCTGGAAATGTAGCAAGAGAATGCATCTTTCCTGCATGTTGCGTGAACTTGCCCATCCATAGCCCATTTCTGGGAAGGAGTATATGCGATTATTCATGCGGTCACAGGTGTCTCAATGCAATGCACACCATTAGTTGCCCTGCTGGGTCATGTAGAGGAGATTCCACCCGAGAAATGCTGACTCAGGGCTATGATGCTGTTACTTGCTAAGCGTAGGCAGGCCATACATTGGGGTGCCCCAAGAAACCTCAAAGTAGACACCTGGGTGCACGCCATCGCCTATTGTCAAGAGCAGCTAGCTGCGTACTGGGACCTCATGCCCATGGCATCCCGCCCAAAAGACATATAGGAGACATTTGTGACATGGATTAGGGAGAAAGATATGGTATTATCGGACATTCATGCGCCAGCCGCAGTCACATAATCACAAACACAGCCCCACTCATCGTTCTGCTACACACCTCCACCTACAGGCACCTCCCGTAGGTGCTATACCCTCATATCTGTTACACTTCTGTGCCAATAGGTCTAGGTATATGTTTAACGTTAGTAAATGCAATGCCCAATAATGATTATATGGTCTAATAGATAATCTAATAGCATTGTAATATGTATGCATGATGCTGACGAACCTGCTGTATGTGACACCATGTGTGCAATAATCATAAGTGTTGTAACTTGAACTTGTTCTGCGCTGGTCTACTACTGATCTGTTTAGGACTCCCGTCCTTATATTGTACTATGTAGCTTGACACTGCTTAAATGTCTGTAACATTTATATGTTTGAATAAAACAATTTAAAAAAAATGATGTGGTGAGTTCATTTTCCAGTATGCTTGTGTTTTGCGGACATCTTGGTTTATTGATATGCTTCTTGACTGATTACATTGCTGTGAGGTGTCTACCAGCTCTGAACACTTTGTCTGAGTCATTGTTTGTGAGTAGATATTTATTGGAATTATTTCGCCCATAGGAATGGCTAGCTTGTAACCTCTGATGGGAATAACACCATTTGTTTTATGTGTTCTGATATTATGTGCTTCTCATGCCTGAGCACCCAGAGTTAAAACTATGTTATGTGTTTTGAATTTGATTTGCTTCTTTGTGACTTGTGATGTAGTGTATATGTTTCAAAAACATCAAGTTTCTTTGTGGATTGTGAGTTTCTAGGTTCTTTCAGAAAACAATTTTCTAATTTGTCCAGTTATTAGTATTCGAGATTTCTTGGTATGTGTGAGAAGCTGGCCTGGTATATGATGTCCACTAATGTAAGTGGGCACTTTGCACCAGTCCAGACAACCCTTATGGTGATTTAAGAGGTCTTAGACAACCTTAGAAAGTTCTCTAAGTGGTAGCTGTGGAGAGCAGCATTCAGGCTTAGTCCAGAAGGAGTGTAAAGCAGTCTTATAGTATAGATTGCTTGAAAAAGAACCACACCAAGTATATATAAAAATATGTATTTATTATACAATACTCTCTAGTACGTTCCAATATCTCCAACACGGAGATAAACACAATGCACACAATACTTTACCAAAGAAACACAGTAAATAGCACGAAATACACAGTGGCCCCGGGGGGGGACCAAACCATATACTAAGAAAGTGGTATAAGAACCATGACTCGAGGCAAGACAGTGTCAAGAGGATGTAGAAGTGCTGGGACTCCAAGGAACCACCCAAGGAGAGTAGATAGGGACCCCACAGAGAGCGTGTGCAGTGTGGAAACACGACTGCGTGCTCTGTACAACTGTATGTGCAAGTCGCGGTTTGATTTTTAAAGATTAAGGACCCTTCACAGTGGACCCTGAAGAAACCCAATGGAAGACAGAAGGTTGGAGAGCCACCCCACCTGTGGAGACCCTAGTACCTGCGTTACCTACACCAGGGAAGCCGGGTGCATACGTGTGAAGTGGTGTTGAAAAACTGCCGTCGAACCCAATGGAGGACTTCAGGAAAGTGCCGCTGCTGGAAGAGGAGAAAGTATCCGTGAGAATCCAAATGTGGATTCTTGAAGAGTAGTACCTGAAATCAGAGGGGACAGACTCTATGCCACTCAGGAGTGACCAGGAGACTTGGAAGACGAATGCCCTCCATTGTCGGGTGCTTCAGGGAAGATGACGATGGCCTTGACTCTGCAACTGTGAAGATCAGGCATTGCTGAGAAAGACCAGGAGCCATGCACAAGCTTTTCCACGGAGGATGTTGAGTGCTGAGGGGTCGGTGTCCGGCGGAATGCACCAACAAGCTTTGGCAAAGGCAAGCCACACAGAAATCAAAAAAGGAGCAACATCGGCACCAGCAAGGTACAGTGGACTCATCAAATGCAGGGGAGTCAGGGCAGGCCCGAGCAATCAGGGGAGCTCAAAAGAAACAAGTGTGACCCTCAAGTGGACCCACAGGCCGGAGGCCTTGGAGTCAGAAGAGGACCTCAAGCAGCTCACCAAAAGATGCAGGCCACGATGCACACAATGTGGTGTGGCTGAAGATTTTAGTCACAGGAGATGCCCGAGGTTGGGGCTACTTGGAGTCCGAAGATCTTCTTGCAAAGAAGCCAACAAGCCTTTGCAACTGCAAGTTGGACATGGTACACAGGGGTTCGGTTATTGCACCCCCCACGAGGGATACTGGCCTCAAACTTGGTGAGAGGGTAGAGCAGGCCTCGGGAGCTGTGGAAAACCACCAGCTGTGTTGCAGAACCCGCGGAGTCCGGAGGAGCTCAAGATCTGCAGACCGGTCGACTTAGTTGTGGTGCCTGCAAATGCAGGGGAGTGACTACTTCACTCCAAGGGAGATTACTTTGGTTGTCTTTGAGTCTTCACAGACCTTGGAAGGTTCCTGTATGATGCACAGGCACAGACGATGCAGCAGACTGGAAGGGAGATGAAGTCAGGCACAAACGAAGCTAAGTGAAGTCCAAAGTGCCCAGACGGTAGAAGTGCAGTGGTGTCTGATCTGAATCTTATCCCACGATGAATCTAGAGACCTACACCCAGGTAAGTCCTTAAGTACCCTAGGGAAAGGGTTGAGAAGATTCAGGGGACCCTCACAGAGGAGGGTCTGGACAGGGAGAGGTTACTCCCATGTCCTTTGTCTAGTTTAATGCCAGAGAGGGAGCCAACGGCTCCCAGAACTGGTTTGAACTGGACTATGCATGGGGACACCAAGTGTGCCCCTCATGCAGACTTTCTGGCACTGGCAAGTGCACCCACCTTGTCCCAATACACTAAATCCTGTCTGGGAGGTGGTCACACCTCCCTGTGACAAGATGCCTATTGTTCCACCTTCCTCTGCTCGAACTTGGCTCAGCAGCAGGAGGGCAGAAATGTGTCTCTGGTCGACAGCAACAATTTTGTGCTGTCCGGGTCTGGAAGACTGGTACCGGGAACACTGATTGCTTGGAATCATACCTCCCACACCATTTACGGTGTGGGGGTATGATTCCAACATGTTTGATACCAAACATGATAGGATTCATTGCAGCCGTTTTCGAGATGGTCATCGCGTAATTATGTGGTGCCCCTCTTTATGGTATATGGCTGCTTCACTGACAACCGAGGAGAATGGACTCCGTAGGCTGCAGGGGTGTCCTGCTCATGCAGGGGCACCCTCTAACTTAGAATCCAAGCACCTTGCCTTCAGGATTGGAAAGGCCTGCTATAGGTGTGACTTATAGGTTTTAAGTGCAGTGACCCTTAGATATAGTAAACGTATATCTTTAGTAAGTGGTGCATGCACCAACTTAGACAGGCTGCAATGGCAGGCCTGTAGTTCCATTTTGCATGGTCTCTCATGGGTGGCATAATGCATGCTTCAGCCCATGGGAGACCTCTGGGGTACTTATGCCCTGGGTACCTTAGTACCATATACTAGGGACTGATAAGGGCACCCCAGTATCCAATCTGGAGTGTACCTAAGTACTCAACACAACAATTTAGGGAGAACGCAGATAGACTAGGGGCCTGATGGATTCCAGTCAGACTAGTCATAATACAGCCTAACACCAGGCAAAAAGTGGGGGTAACCATAGAAGTAGATCCTACTTTCCTACAGTATGGTTTGATGGATTGGGCTTTTTTCATTTAATTATGTTTCCCCTGATTATTTTGATAGTTGAGGTGAGATGGCTTGTCTCTTATGATAGTTCCAATAAACATACCATGATCTGGCAAGTTGTCTGTTATTTGGTGCAGGGATATCTGGCTGGAATCTCTTATTCCCCCCAGTTTCCCTATACCAAATAATAGGTATTTCATGTTATTACACCCCTGAATGTAGACCTGAGAATATCAGGTCATTTTTGGCATAAAATGCCCATTTATTTGCCAAATAGCTAGCTCTTGTATGCTGCCATTTACCATCTGCTTCAACCAGGTGGTAAATGGTGACAGGGGATTGCTGAAACTGAGAGGCTGAGGGTAGGGAATGGGGGTTGGACACAGTGGGGTAGGACAATGGTGGGGGGGCAGTTATCTTCTCCCCCTCATGGCGCTGCAGGAGCCAGGTGCGGACAGGGCTGCACCTCTTCCCATTGCCCTGTCTGCAATTTCATTGTGTGCAGATACACACCCATTGAAACCAGACCTGCTGTTTCTGGAACTGAGATTATGAGACTGTATTTGCTGATCAAGTAATCCAAGCATCAGAAACACCAGATGACACAGATTTGTCCACAGTGGTATCCTGATTGGCATACCACTTTGGTCAACTCACATTCACGTCCTTGGTCTCTTGCCTCAGTTGTGCCTGGGGTCTTGGTAATGTTAGATAAAATGTAACATACATTACTTCTTAGTACATTTTGAGGTAGGCTTCTTTAATTCTGGTCATCTACTAAGTAATACAGTACTCCTCAAGAATGGCCTGCTCATTTATTGCATGCCTATGAAAGTCATTTGAAGTTAGAGAATGATATTCTGATTGTAAAAAGGTAAAAACATGTTCAGGATCTGACATTAAAATGTTGTCTAATGTAAGGGAAGATGTCCAGGACTATTTTTGTAACTGCTCCATCCATTTTGTCCCAAATAGATCCACTGCACATTCACTTTTTGACACAGTTGTTGGGTTCCAACTCCAAAGAGACTCCCGAAATTGCAGGTCTTTTGCTCCGCTAAACTTGCCCTAAACTTACAATTGGTCTGCACCAGTTTACTCACAAGTGGGTCGTGCCCATCAATCTCTTTGTCCAAGTTGTGACTGGTTAGAGCAAATATTGTTTTTTGGGGTACAGAAGCTGCACCCAAGCATGATGTCTACTCACCATCCAATATAAATTCGTCTTTAGTCAAATGGTGTTGCTACATTTTTATTTTTTATGAAAGAGCATATTAGCAGAAAAAAAAAAACAAGAAAAATATTCCACAAGCCAGATGCAAGCAGCAAGCAAATTAGCTCTACAATAACATTAGGGAAATAGCAAGACAAAAAAGGCAGGCAAAAGCCACTGGAGACAAGAATACAATTGTCAGGCTAAATGCTGAATTTCAGTGCAAGGCTAGGAAAGATGAAGGAAAAAATATGAAGCAAGAATGCTAAGATATCGAGGATAGCAATCAGGGAAGCAGAATAAGAAACTTCTTTATGAAGATCAAGGAGAAATTTTGGACACTGATGAAAAAAGAAGGAAAATATCTATTGAACAGGAAAGACATAAAAAGAAGATGGAAATAATATCCAGAAGAACTATACAAGCAAGATGAAATCATGTCAGAGAATTTTGAAGATCAAATATCGGAGCTGGAGCTGATATTCTGGAAAGTGAGGTTAGATGGGCATTTAAACTCATAGCTAAGTACATACAGCTTGAACGGATGCAACACCAATCAAATTGTTCAAATTAATGGAAGATGCCTTGATCAAAGTAATGACAGTTGTATGCTAGCAGATATGGAAGAGGATGCAGTGACCAAAGACTGGAGGAGATCCATATTTGTACGTATCTCAAAGAAAGAGGATGCAAATAGTGCTCAAACTACTGCACAATTGCCTTAATATCACATACCAAGAACATCATGCTAAAGATCATACAAGCAGGACTATAACCTTACACGGAGCACACACTGCAAGATGTAGAAGCTCGATTCAGAAAAGGATGAGAAACACATGACCAGATCTCTAACATGTGATGTATATTTGAAAAAGCCAGAGGATTTCAGAAATGCGTCTTTTTTTCCTTTATAGACTATAACAAGGCCTTCCACTGCACTGATCATTGAAAATTGTGAAATGTATTAAAAGACATGGGTGTGCCAACCCACCTGATCAACCTCATGAGGAATCTGTGCACCAACCAAGAAGAAACCGTGATGACCAATTATTGAGAAACAGGATGGTTCATGTTAGACCTGGCACCATCGGCGTGGGTCTCCCCTGCATTTTTGTGCCTTTGCCTCCTGTGTTTTTGCTGTATGTTGGACTCTGTTTTGCTGGTCTAGATGCTTTGGGCACTTTGCCACTGCTGTTCCGTGCCAAAGTGCAAGTGCTCCCTTTGTAAATGACTGTTGTGGATTGGTGTTTCCAAAGTGCAAGTGCTCCCTTTGTAAATTACTGTTGTGGATTGGTGTTTCCATGATTGGCTATTTGATTTACTTGTCAGACCCTAGTATAGTGCACTGTGTGTGCCCAGGGCCTGTAAATCAAATGCTGCTAGTGGGCTGCAGCACTGATTGTGCCACCCACAGAAGCAGTCTGTAAAATGTAACTCTGGCTTGCCATTGCAGAGCCTATGTGCAGTCTGCGACTGCCATGTCGACTTGGCAAGTGCACACACTTGCCTGTCCCTAAACCTTTCCTTTTCTATATATTAGTCACCTCTAAGGTAGGCCCAAGGTACACATGTGTCACAGTGCATTGTATGTGAAAGATAGGACATGCCCTGATGTGTGTGGCATGTCCTGATAGTGAAATAATGCCAATTTTGTTTTTCACTATTGCAAGGCTACCTGTTCCCATAGGACAGAATGGGGAGTTTGTTTATAACATCTTATAAACATAACTGGCCCTGGGAACAAGGTAAAAAATAAAGTTTAGTATGCCTGAACTTAGAATGTTAAAGTGCATCTTTTAGAGAGGATGATTTATACATTCTGTGTTTGAAAATACCACTTTTAGAAAGTAGGTATTTTCTTGCCTAACCATCTAGTGTGCCCCTTCTAGGATTGTGTATTGCATGTCTGGATGACAGGGGCTGGAGAGGGGCAGTGGCTCCAGAAGTCTGATGAGTCAGAGCTGGTTTGAATAGACCTGGGCTGCATTTAGAGTAGGGGGAGGAGACTTCCTTTCACCTCCAATGGGCCTGGTCTACCTTCAACAATGCTGTCTCCACCTCCTGCCAGGAAGCTGCACAAGTGAACACAGAACTGGTTTTGGATGGGTACAGACACTCTCTGCCTTCAGAGAACAAAGGATTTTGTGGCATAAATATTGGGGCCCAGACCCCAGAACTTTAGATCACTTCTGGGAAATCAAGAGGAACCTTTGCCAAGGAGAAGAGCCGGAGAAGCTGAGGAGGAATACTGCCCTTGTGCTGTTTGCTGTCTGGGGTTGGCCTGCAGTGGATACTTGCTGCCAAGGAAAGGAAAAAAGGACTTTGCTGTGTGCTTTGCCACTTGCTTGAAGAAAAAGATCTCCAAGGGCTTGAAACTGAGCTTGCCTCCTGTTCTGAAGTATCAGGGACACAAATACTTCATCCCTTCTGTCCCTCTGCATCTGGAACTGCTGTTTCAGCTGCCACAGAAGGAAATTGCAACACCGACGCTGGCGAGCGATGCCGTAACCTGCACCAAAGCCGTGGGCACCTCTCGTGAAGAGCACGACGCACCGCCCCGACTTGCACCGTAGGCCCGACACCTGCTGACGTCGTGCCACATCGACTCCGAAGCCGTCAGAGAGGCCGCTGCCTGCACAGAAGCCGAGGACACCGCTCGTGACATCCACCACGAAACGTCCCGACTCGCACCGCACCCCCGACTTCACCGATGCCGGTGCTTCATCAACGCAGAGCCGATCCTCGACGTGGGTGACTCCTGAATCCTGTGACATCGCACCGAAATAAGGAACCGACGCCTTGCCGACATCCTGACGTCAACTCCCCGGCACAGTAAGGAACAGACTTCTCACCTCCCCTGCACTGCAGTAAAGAACAGAGGCTTCACCTCCCCTAGGGTCGTAAGGAACCGACGCCGCAAGTGCCAACGAAGCATCACCTCCCCGACGCCGTGCACCATTGTTGCTTTCATCAATTCCAAGGTACGGTTCTTTGTGGGTCTGCTTGACTCCGCGCCCGACGCCGCACACCTCGCGGTCGGCGCTGTACTTTGGGATTTTCATCTGTCACGACGTCGTAATAAATCCAGGTGGAGTTATTTGTTGCTAGAAACTTTATTTGAGTGAATAACCTATTTTTTAAGGATATCTTGATAGCTGTAGTGTGGATTTTTGTCGTTTGGTCTTGTTTTGGTTTAGATAAAGATTACTTATTTTTCTAAACTGGTGTGGTGTCCATTTGTAGTGTTTTCACTGTATTACTGTATGTGTTCACAAATACTTTACACACTGCCTCTGAGATAAGCCTGTCTGCTCATGCCAAGCTACCAAGGGGGTGAGCAAGGGTTATTTTAGATGTGTATCCCCCTTACCCTGACTAGAAGCAAGGGTCCCTACTTGGACAAA
>CAWUFW010023774.1:0-69836 GCA_963921515.1 Calotriton arnoldi | reverse complement strand
CGGTTAATTTCCGCTACCTCGGCGGTCTGGGAGCTTTTCCGACCGCCATCGTAATCGGCCCCTAAGTGTTTACATGGACACAGTTTTTTTAAGCAATTATTTTGCACAGCTTTATTAGGAAATACATGCTTTTTGGTGCTTTTTTTTCGTAAAATCAGAGTATCTGCAACGAATTTGGAATTTTGAATGGCATTGGATTTGATTTCGAAAGAGAGAGGATTGCAACGCTAGATTTCTTGTTGCGTTTTTTACACACAAAAAAAAATTCATTTTTTTTTTGGGGGATGCGATTTTTTGGTAGTTGGGCACTGTTCTTTAATGCCACCAATTTTTTAAGATGGTTAATAAAGACTTTGCCAAACTGTGTCCATTTATGGTGCAACTATTTCGGGTCATGGATTACTGGATGTTTACTGGATTTATTACAATGGATTGTGGGAATGCAGGAGACTCTTGGTGAAAACGGGGATTTTTAGAAAGTCCAAGAGTTGAAAAAAGAAGACATCTAAAGGTAAGAAACCCGACTTTAATTCTAATTTAAATTTTTATTTTAAAAAAAGCCAATTTAATTAGTGGGATTGTTTGTCAAAAGAGGCAAGTAACTTGTTAATGGGGTAAGTGTAGGTTAGAAATGGAGGATGTGTGCAATATTATCTAGGTAGTCTGAAGCCACCATCAACGAAAATTGTTGAATTGCACCCAATAGTCTCGCTGACATTTCCTTAGTTCTTTTTGATATTCGTGGGTTCAGACTACCTGTTAATGATTGCGAAATTCTCATTTCTTGGAAACTTTGCTCCTTCCTCAAAATTACCCCAAAATTCTAAAAGTTAGGATGTGGTTTTCCAATCAATTTATTGAAGGAGTTGTGCCATCCCTCTATGGCATTATTTGTTTTTGCCCCTCCCTCTAAGTAGGTCGAGTAGCAGTTCCACAACTTCACATGGTAACGTGGCTTCCTCCTGCGACCTGACCTGCTTAGATGGCCAATCCATGTGTCTTCAAAATAATTTAGAAGGGGTGCCAATTTGTCTTCATTTTCTGTAAAAAATTCTGAATCAATGATAGATGTGTAGTACTCATCTACACTGTCAGGAGGAACAAAACAAAGAGCAGTTCATTTTTTTAGTTCAAATTGAAGTTTACTGTCTGATATATAATCCTCAACTAAGGATGTTTTTTGTATTTTATGCCAATATGCCTGTGAAAAGTGGAAAAAACATCCTTGAATTTGGGTATCCGTGTACATTTTGGTAATAGTATTAATCACAGGTAATTCAAAGTCAATTAAAACATTTCTAGGACTTTTGTTCATTGTTTTTGCTTTAATCACTGACAAAAATTCAGTGTATGTTGAGGTTTGTTTATCAGGCAGTAAACTGTACACTAAGGGGACTACTGTATTATTAATGTAGGCATGAATAGTGTATATTTGGGTGAATGGATGGGGCGTGGATTTAAACGTCCCAACTATCATCCAAATATCACTGCTCTCTAACTTAACAAGATTACGGGGAGTGCTAAAGATAAGAATTCATTTAAGAGGGTTTTGGTTGTCATGCAAAAGAAAGGGTTTGTTAGTTACAGTTACAGATTGCTCAGGTGGAATGTTTATGTCAGAGAAAGTTTGGGGGGTTACACGTTGGGGGTTACTTGCCTGTTTTTTACGCTGTATAATTCTCCATAGATTTGGGATTGAGGGCATACAAGTTGCTACATGTGTTGGAATGTGTTGTGAAACCTCCCTCAAAACTGAGCCACAGGTTTCTTTGAGGTGGATGCAAGTGCTTTCATTTCGTTAATATTTTCTCTTACCTCTATCTCCATTGCAGAGGCAGAGTGGTTATGGTCTGTGGTTCTTTCTACAGTGTCAACAAGAGTAACCGCTCTGCCTGTGCAATGGGATGAGTAATATTGCACACACCTCCAATGACACCTGGGCTCAGTTAGTCACTCCTTACAATAAACGTAGCCACTGTGCTGCAAAAGTTGGTTGCCTCTGCTGGATTTGATGTATTTTGCCTGATTTCTCGCAGCCATATCTGAAAAAAATTGAAAAAGAGATAAAAATGTATTAAATGATTTGTTTCTTTTTTTTTTTTTAAACCTGTAAGTAAAAGTTCATGCACAACAGTTTCCAGAACAACTTTTTTCTAAAAAACAAGCATAAGTTTAATGCATTTTGTTGTTGTTTACAGCTTTCCTTTTGCCTGAAATTGAAGCTAGGTTAAGTTTAAGTTGATTACTGATAATTGTTATGCATACCTTTTGGAGGATTGTCTTTGCTTATTTGATGAAGATTAATTCTTGTTGGTGATTTTTGGATTTTCCTTTTGATTGGTTTTGTAAATAGAGATCTTTTTTGTAGATTTTTTTTCTGCAAAATTAGAATATTTTATAGGTTTTATTTATAGGAATATTAATTAATTACTATTTTGCATTCAAATGCTTGTGCATGTTAAACATGTTACATTTCTGAATAATTTTGCAGGGCGATTTTTGTTTCTTGTTTTCTAAAAGTTTGCTTGTGTACTACATACTTTCTTTCATACAGATGTCAATTTACTTTTACCTGCTCTTTAATTTCGTCTGCTTTTCCATACTAAAAATGGTGCAAACTAAAATAATTGATTTTATTTACCTTGAATCTTGTTTGCTCTTCTTGAAATTTGATTTGTGGTGTGTCCTCTTCTTGTGAAGGAGTTTTGCTATAAACCTTTTGGGAAGATTCATATTATTAAAAATGTTTTATTGTATGCTTCCATTGTTTTACAGGCGTTAAATAGGCTTGTGCACATTGATTTTGCAAATGTTTTACAAATAGTACGATTAAGTTTACCTTGTATTTTGAGGGTTATTGTTTGGAAATTCTTTGGGCAGGTTTTGATGATCTGGAATTAGTGTGTCCTCCTTTTTTGATGTTCTGTGGAGAGAATTTAAAAAAAATTATTTATGTTAATGTATCCAAATGAAGATTTACATCACCTTAATGTTTTTGCTTATAAATTTGCACTCCAACACCATCCAGCACTTTCCCTTAGGCAAACACCTGTCGCAGTTAGATTAGTCATTTTTACCCCCACAACCATCCAGCACTTTCCCTGAGGTAAACACCTGTTGGAGTTGGAATAGTAATTTATACCCCCACCACCATCCAGCACTTTCCCTTAGGCAAACACCGGTTGGTGTTGCTTTTGTAATTTTTACCCCCACCACCATCCAGCACTTTCCCTGAGGCAAACACCGTTCGGATTTGGAATAGTAATTTTTACCCCCATCACCATCCAGCACTTTCCCTGAGGCAAACACCGGTCGGAGTTGGAATAGTAAATTTGCCCCCACCACCATCCAGCACTTTCCCTGAGGTAAACACCAGTTGGAGTTGGATTAATAATTTTTACCCCAACCACCATCCAGCACTTTCCCTGAGGCAAACACCTGTTGGAGTTGGAATAGTAAATTTGCCCCCACCACCATCCAGCACTTTCCCTGAGGTAAACACCGGTCGGATTTGGATTAGTAATTTTTAGCACCACCACCATCCAGCACTTTCCCTGAGACAAACACCCTGCAGAGTTGGATTAGTACTTTTTACCACCACCACCATCCAGCACTTTCCCTGAGGCAAACCCCTGTTGGAGTTGGATTAGTAAGTTTGCCACCCACCACCATCCAGCACTTTCCCTGAGGTAAACACCTGTTGGAGTTGGAATAGTAATTTTTACCCCCACCACCATCCAGCACTTTAACTGAGGCAAACACCGGTCGGAGTTGGAATAGTAATTTTTACCCCCACCACCATCCAGCACTTTCCTTGAGGTAAACACATGTTGGAGTTGGAATAGTAATTTTTACCCCCACCACCATCCAGCACTTTCCCTGAGGCAAACACCGGTCGGAGTTGGAATAGTAATCTTTACCCCCATCACCATCCAGCACTTTCCCTGAGGCAAACACTGTTCGGAGTTGGAATAGTAATTTTTACCTCCACCACCATTCAGCACTTTCCATGAGGTAAACACCAGTCGGAGTTGGAATAGTAAATTTGCCTCCACCACCATCCAGCACTTTCGCTGAGGTAAACACTGGTTGGAGTTGGATTAGTAATTTTTACCCTCACCACCATGCAGCACTTTCCCTGAGGCAATCACCGGTTTGAGTTGGAATAGTAATTTTGCCCCCACCGCCATCCTGCACTTTCGACCATTATGCACATTCCCTGAGGCTTACACCCATTGCTTTTGGATTTCCTACTTTTGAAGCCACCACCATCTCTCACTTTCCCTGGGGAAATTTACCTGTTGGATTTAGAAATCTACTTATGGCACCCACCAACACACAGCTCTTTCCCTGAGTGATACACTAGGTGGATTTGAAATAATTAATTTATGCCTTTTCAATTTCAATTTTTTAACATGAGGTAAACATCTGTTGAAGTTGTAATAGCATTTTTAGTCACCCGCCTGCATTGTGTACTGTCATGGGACATGTATCCTCATTTTTATTTTATTTTTAATTTACTCAATGTTGTTTTTTGAAGACCATTCTAAAATTACTTGTTTTTTATTTATTACTCATAAACATATATTTTTTTTTAACTTACTTTTTAATCGTTTTATGATCCAGCTACTCCTTATTTTAATTCTTGTCTTTCACTTGAAAAAACAGTAAAGGCTGCAAAATAATTATTGAAAATTGTTGTTAATTAATATGAATTGTTTGTACTCATTTCTCACATATGCTTTGTTATATTTCTGTTAGTTGCACTTACTTTTGACTGTAGATGGCACTGTTATCTTTTCGAACGGGTCGTTGTCGTTGTCGCTCTCCCTTTCCAAAAGCGTGTGGTCACTGTGACAGTCAGTTTACCACTGCGCTCAAAATGGTTGACGGCTGCTTTTATATGTTTTTGGTGGGAAAACGTTATTTTAAATGAAAATATATTTCGAAAACTGTATTTTTGCGCGATTTAGATTATGACAGAACGTATAATTAATTTGTTATGCATTAAAATATTGTTTATTTCATTTAATCACGGAATGTCAGCCATTTTGTCATGTTGATGGATGAGGTACATTCATAAAAATAGTTGAAGGACTCTCTTTTTTTCATGTGTTAAAATGGTGGGTGATATATCTATCCTTTTCACTGGTTTATCTGTTTAATGTATTTTTTTCTGTGTTGTTTTTATATATGAGTTCCTTTTCATATTTGTATTCGGGAATTACTCCGGTATTAGAATTTTGTTTTCTATTTTTAAAAGTACCATAGTATTAATTTTAATACCCAGGTATTAATTTTAGTACCAGAGTATTACATTTTTTACCCGTATTTTAATACACTCCCCCACCCAAAACCCCTATTTCCCTTACATTCCGTTCCTGGGGTTAGGTTACTTAAAAAAAAAAAAATAATAATAATTTTAAAAAATGCGTAGTTATAGTATGCGTGGTATTAGCATGCATTGTAATGGTTTGCGTTGTAATGGCACTTTTAGTGTATTTCTATACACATGCGATGTAATGGTATTCGTAGTAAAAACATGCGTTGTAATGACATTTGCGATGTAAAAACCGCATTGTAAAAGCATGTGTTGTATTGGTTTGCGTTGTGACGTCATATATTCCTTAGATGGACCTGAGAGCATGGATAAAGGGATCCACCTGGGTTCAGGAAGGTGTGAAACGGGAGAGTTCCCCTGCTGTTGCAGGCCAGGGTCTATGATCTATCGCCCCAAACAGGGAAGTCAATAAAGGTGTTTGATTGGTCTCCCCTGGCTTTAGGCTGGTAGGGGGTTGAGTTCGACCTAGCCCTGTTGACAGGCTTATCCCCAAACTTTTTGCCTTTTGCTTCCTATTTTTCTGACCCTGTTTTCGTTGGCTATAGGATTCTGGGCACTTTACCACTGTTGATCAGTGCTAAAGTGCATATGCTCTCTGTATAAATTGTGACAATGATTGGCTATCCATGATTGGCATATTTGATTTACGTGTAAGGCCCTAGTAAAGTGCACAGTGTGTGCAAGGGCCTGTAAATCAAATGCTACTAGTGGGCTTGCAGCACTGGTTGTGCCAACCACATGAGTAGCCCTTTAGTAACGCACCTTTTGGGAAAGGTAGTTTTTAAATCCTGTGTTTCAAAATGACACTTTTAGAAAGTGAGCATTTTCTTACTTTACCATTCTGTGTGCCTCTGGCTGTTTGTGTATTCAGCGTCTGGTGTGTGAATGACAGGAGCTGAGATGTGCATTCACTCTAGACAGTCACTGGGTGACTCATCGCAGGGCTGAATAGACCTGATCTGCATTTAGAGTAGTGGGAGGAATTTTGCTTACACCTAAATACGCTGTGTCTCTTTTTGCACAATGCTGTCTCCGCCCCCTGTGGTCATGCTGCACCAGGGAGGACAGGACTGGTTTGGACTGGGTTGAGAGACCCTTGCCACAAAGAGAACAATTACATTTTGGGGTATAAGTATTACACCTAAAACCCCAGGACTTTACATTACTTCAAGGAACAAGAGGACCCTGCCAAGAAGAAGAGCGGAAGGACTGTGTGAGGAGCGCTAGCTTCTCTGAGTGAGGGGTGGGTTGGCCTGCAGTTGCTGCTTCTGTCTGTGGTGGAGGAAAAGGACTGACTCTTTTTTGCCCTGCTGTGGTATCCTGCTTGTGAAGAATCTCCAAGGGCTTGTGTGTGCAAGCCTCCTGTTGGAGGTCTCATGGATACAAAAGACATCTAACAGAAACCTGCAATAAAGGAGAGCTGAAGAGCTGTGAGGAGCGCTACCCCTCCTCTATAGTGTAGGGGATAGGGTTGACCTGCAGCTGCTGCTCCTGCAGGAGAAGGACAGGACTGTTTTTCCCTTGTTTTAGTTTTAAAAGTAAAGCGCTTGAGAAGCATTTTTGTTTTATGCCCACCTCAGCGGGTGGGGAGCGCTGTATTTTTCCTGCATAAAAACAGACCTTGCGCCTGGAAGATTGTGCCTATTGGAAACTTCCGGGGGCTTTTCACTTACTGGAAGTCCCCAGTGTGCTGGGGCGAAAAGGATCACCCGGGGCCTTAATTGCGAAAGGCCCCGCATATTGGCGATACTACTGGCAGCCCGGTCACCGCCACAGGCCTGAGTTCTGGGCTGAGCTTTCACCCGTGGTGATATGCGCTCTGGAGAAGAGGGAAAGCCAAGAGCAGCTGCTGCCCATGAAGCGAGCACAGCAAGAATGCCAGACGTTGCCAAAGCAACTGGCCGAAACAGAAGTACGGCCCCACCCACCTCCCTGGAGTGTGAGGCCGCTGTCCAGGCAGCACAATGAAGAGCCGTGGGCTCACCAGTGAGGGAGCGTCGCCGGGGTTGCCCGGCAACCAACGCGGCCACCTGGAATCTAACATCACATCAGGAAGTAGCTGGGCTGCGTACCACAGTGAAGAACAGCCCCACCCATTCCAGAGACCAAGGGAGAGCTGCACGGGTGGCAGCCAGTAGATGCGGTGACCCGGGCTGAGGGAGAAAGGTGCGGCAGAGCCGCTCAGCCCCCAGTGCTCGTGGAGTGGAGCTGGGCATGGCTAGGTAAGCATTACCTGTGCAGGGGACCTAACATGGGCCTCCCAATGCTGGCAGCAGGACGTGTCTGCCCCTTGTCCTAGCTTAGACCTTGAGGGTTTTGGACATGCGAGATCCGCTAGCAGGTCGGGGCAGCGATCCTCAACAGAGGTCCTGATCCTGCTGAAGCGGTTGTAAAGATCCCGTGCAAACTCCCAGAAGAAGCACAGAGGCGCTGTGTCCCTGGAAGGTAGCACCCTGACAGGGCTATTGATGCACCAGGGCGGTGCCAGTGTGGGGAGGTGGATGTTCCTCCCAGAGTTCTTAGACTTTACTACGGCATTCTTGATGCTGGGACACATGGAAGCATGTCATTTTTTTACAGTGATGATGTAAAGGGATTCATGACAAGGTGACTTACATGATCTACATGTGTTACGACAATTGTGTATTTGGGCAAGGTGATTTGGGATTTATGGCACAGTGATTGGTGAACTATCTGGTTTATATGCATTTTTATGACAATTGCCTTGGGACAAAGTGATTCATGTAACTGTGGTCTAGTGTGTTTCACATACTGCAAAATGATCTATGATCTATGTGACGTCATGACCATTGCCTAGTGGCGCAGAGATGTATTTGATTGTGATCTAATGTATTTTACCTATAATATAAAGTCTTATTTTTATATAACCTTGTGTGGAGTCTCTTTTTGTGGTGTGCCTAGTGTGTCACTAGTGTGGGTGTGTGTGTTGCACAAACGCTTTACACATTGCCTCTGGGATAAGCTTGACTGCATTGCCAAGCTACCAAGGGGGTAAGCAGGAGTTATCTTGGCTGTGTATCTCCCTTACCCCAACTAGAGTGGTGGGTACTGCCTGGCTTAGGTGTATGCCCTAGCCAACCAGAAACCCCATTTCTAACAAACCTACTTTAAGTTTGTTGTGCAAATCAGTGTGATCCAAGAAATCTATATATTTTGAAAAGTAGACCCTCAAGGTTTTGCCAAAGAAACTAAGGCCCATATTACGGTTTCCAAGGCCAGAATAGAGAAGGGCACCGCAAGCCATTGCCACTATCAGGGTGTGTGCTGTACCAACTATCCACACTCTACAGGGCCCTCAAAGTCACAAGCAGCTTACAGAGCAGGGGATGGCGATGCAGGACTAGGGGACCACCAAGTACTCACAATCCCCAGTCATGGGGCCATTGACCCCAACCATGAAGGAGTAGGAGAGTGAAATGCCATGCGTCCAGGCTCACCCCTGGCAGCGATGCACTAGTGTTAATGGAGCAACAAAGGAGCTTATAACCTGCAGGGGTAAGAGAGGGCAAGACCAGGGAGGAGAGGATGAGTCCGGGGCCCGATACCCACAGTAACGAACTGAGGCCACCATGCCGCTCACCATTCACAGGAGTGGTGACCCCGCTGCACCCCGCCAGTGTGAGCTGGGGGTGGTAGGAGGGCAGGTGTCGTCTAGCTGGCTCCCAACTGCACTCACCAGCAAAAGTAGCAGGTAGTGATAGGAAAGTAAGAGGGCAGTTCCAAGGTCACCACTTCAGTCTGGGCCGCCCTAGGCCCATTGCAGATAAAAAATGATGGCCGGCACCCTATCCCCCAGTCAATCGGCCACTGCGGTGTAGCAGAAGTGCAGTGCCTGCGGCCAACAGCCATTCACTTGAAGGGGAGCATGGGAATCATAGAAGTGGGGAGAGAGAGAGGCACCCTTCAATTTATTGCGGAGCCACTGACGGCCTCACCTGAAATTTGTCAGTACGGCGATTGCTCCACTAGCCTCTGAGTCCACGTGAACGGCCTCCATGATGGCCCCTAGTGGCATGGCAAGGAGAAGATGCACAGCAGCCCAGATTGGCCTGGAGGGGCATTGAGGCTTGAGGTCGCCAGAAAGTAGGTCTGCCCAAGTGGTGCACACAGGTTGCACCCTCAGTATTCTGCAGTGAAGAGGAGACAGCCAGTCTTGCTGGCAAGGCCCTGGGGGCAGTGTGCAGAGAAGCGCCATTGGCAAAAGACCCTCTGCACCCCCCACAGATCTTGTTGCACAGGACGGAGGATAAAGGGTATATGGAGACCGGGCCACAGCCACTCTAACGTGGCTGGTAGGTGCAGGGGCGTAACATAGGCCTCCGCAGCCCCGTGGAGCGGGGGGCCCCTGAGCTGAAGGGGGCCTCCTCAGCACAGTACTCCAGATTAAATCCAGAGAGGGGGCCCCTGAGTGCACCTTGCAGGGGGGCCCCCTAAACTTTCGTTACGCCACTGGGTAGGTGCAGTCATGTAGTGGGCAGTCCCGAATTCAAGGAAAGTACACTTATTTGTGAGGCCCGGGGGTAGTGGGGAGAGGCCTTGTGGAGGTAGCGGCATCTAAATAGAGCTGTAGCGTGCTGGTGAAGCAGAGTAGAGCACCACCGGCTGGCCCAACAGACAGCTCTCCAGGGACAGTGAACGAGGAGGCACTGGCGCTGCTCACTGGGGGCCGCTGCTCAGCTCGCACCTGCAGGCCCGACTCAGCCACGAGGGCCAGAGTGGGCGGGTGCTGTAACAATGTTGCCCACTCTTAGATCAGGTCATTAACACCCCAGCCTTCATCACTAGTCAGGGCAATATCTCGGGTCCCGACTGGGTACCCCCGCTGCACGTAGTGAGCCGCTGTTACACTCAAGAGCCAGCTGGAGCGCAGAGCTCCATGCTTAGGCGGGCATCTTCACTCGCGGCCAGACCACGCCCTGGAGACATTAATTTTTAAACTAATGCTAAATTAGTAGATATAAATCTACATAAAGTGATTTCACTGACCATTTAGGGTAGTCCAGGTTGTGACCAAGCCAAAGTCAAAGTCAGCATCCCTAGGATTTGGAAATATATATAAATACACTGGGCCTTATAAACAAGGGTAAACTTAAACTTTTAGTGTAAGTTTCCTATTTTTTTCTATTCACAAAGTAAGTTATGAGTAGTATATTTAGGGCTGCAGAGCATCCACATGGGCAGAGTCTCGGCACTCGGGCATAGCTCTGCCCCAAGTATGGAGACTTTGGAGTGAAAACTCTGCCCCCAATGCGGAGACACACCAGTCATAAATATACTACTTGTCTTTGTCAATGGCAAATAATAGTAAACTTACCAAAAATGCAAGTTTGCCTTTGTGAATCAGGCCAATATAGTCGAAAGCTGCTTATGTCAATAATGTATTCCTCCTTGGAGTGTGAGTAGCCTCAGCTGACTTCCATTAAATAAAGTCAATTATTTGCAGTATTGTCAGGTTCCTACTTGGAAATGTCTGCTAGCATGCTGAAGATGTTGATGGTAGCTGGCAGGTGTAATGCTTTAGTACATGTTGGAAAACAGTAATGCACATAAAGGTAGAAAAGTTAATGTGTTCACATTACAACTACTAATACTGCAGTAAAACGTGGCAATACATTTTCTCTGAGTTTCTGTTAGAAGCCATCTGCAAAATGGCAGTGTATTCCACGGTATTTTATTTACTAAAGGAAAGCAGGCAAGCTTGGAATGCTGCTCTTAAGCATATATTGCAGAATTTTGAAACACAATGCAAACTTTTAGAATAGAACAATACGCACTATATAATAGTGTATTCTAGACTTGTATTTCAATATAGGTTGGAATAATGGATAAGTCATCTGTATTTCCAGTAGCTGTGCCCCAGGCCAGCTTTGCACTCTTTACAGTAGAGAATTCTCAGGTCTTCCGAGGAAGGCTAATGTAGTTGGTAGACCTCTGACTCCATTATACAACGAGAAGTTCTGCTTACGAAACTATTCTTCATATGCACGGTGGAATATAACAATATTTGTCAAGATTTTGAGCAAGCCTATGAAAGATTGCAGTGCGGAATGACACATTAATTTGAAAAAAGTCCTCTTACAAAATAAAAGAATTCCCACAAACACACAACATGTATGTCAAACTTTATTTTACACGATATATTAGAAGGTACCTTTAATTGTATATCCTCTCAAATATATTACTTTATGAATGCAAATGAAATCACTAGCACAATGTTTGTATTTTTAAAGACGTGAAAGCTGGCTCACATTTTCCCCAAAAAGATATCATATAAAAAAACATTTCAATTTAAGCTGTGGTGACTGCTTGCGATCCAGCTTCGCTGCGTATTTTGGCCTCTAGGTAGCACCATATATTACAGCTCTTGACAGCAGCTTCAGGCGAATTGAGTAAGTAGCCGGGGTCTTTGAACGATTAAATCAAAATGACTATCATATTCTGTGTTAGCATCGCCGCGAATGCCCCAAGCCCCAAAGTACAAACTCATTTTGACTACAGAACAGAAAGCAGTGGGTCTGGAAGGACACTTGACATTACAACTAATCCACTTTTAGGGCTGATTATATTTTACGGCTCAGAGTCCGGCAAAATGTTATATGTTACGTCTCATATCATGTCTCCTAGCGACGTCCGCGCGCAGTCTTGAAACGAGTATTCTGTGAACCTTCACAGAAAAGGTCATGCTACAACAATGTTCATTTGCTTTAAATTCAATTATTTGAGACACTTCATGTAATCTGAAAGCAAGCGTCTCTTCTTAAAATGACTAATTTCACCCTTCCAATGAAACGTTGGGGAGTAAAGTCTTAGTTACAAGTGCGCTAATCGAAAACGAGTGCCCCCTTTAAAAGCCATTCATTTATTAAAATGTCATTAAGAATTAGATTCACAAATAATGAACGTCTTTGGGTGAATAAATTGCTCAAACATGCCTTCAATCAAAGACAATGAAAATAGAAATGTTGTCCAGGTTCTGCATCATAGATATGCGCCGTCAATGATTATTTATAATTATGGTTTAGAGAGGGCATTCAGTTAATGATGTCACAAAAGGTCTCAAAGCCAAAGCAAACGTCATTAAAAATGGAACATTCTAGAATGCTTATTGTTGGTGATTGGTAATGATGTGGGACTGGATTAAGCAAACTATTATTTATATTTTGGGAAGCTTGCCTAAGACCTTGTACCGATAGGTGCATTTAAAAAAAAAGCTAATTTTACTAAGCTGCAACTAGAACTCTGCCTATATTCCTGAGAGGAAGAAATTGAGGTGGTCTCACCACAAACAGATATGTAGGTTACAGCTATGTAGGTTACAAAATCCACTGTTACTTTTTCTTCATTTCACGAACGAACACATAATACACACTCCCACATGCACGCGTGCGCGCATACACACATAAAGCCATAAAAAGAAAAATAAGAGGGCTAATATAGGGCATTTCTGACTCTGGGTTGTGGCTAGGTTGACATATATCACCCTTCTGATGTAACATGACGTTTAAACACTTGGGGCCATATTATCAAGAACGGCGCAAACATTATCGCCACATTAGCGGCAGGAAACTGCCGCTATAGCGGCGATAAGGGGCTTGATAATATGCACAATAGAATTCCAATAGAAGCCCAGGTTTGATGTCCTTGACACCAGAACCTGGGCTTCTATTGGAATTCTCTAGGGCATATTATCAAGCCCCTTATCGCCGCTTTAGCGGCAGTTTCCTGTCGCTAAAGCGGAGATAATGTTTGCGCCGTTCTTGATAATATGGCCCTTAGGGGCAGATTTACAAGCCCCTTGCGCCACCAGTGCGTCACTTTTTGTGACGTACCGGTGGCGCATTTTAGTGCTCCATATTTACAAGGAAAGGAAAAGCCACCCTACGTGACTTTTCCTGTCCTTGTAAATATGGCCTCTATGCACGCAGCACTTTGCGTGAAAGGGGCGTTCCATGGGTGTTGCTGTGGGTGTTCCCACGCAACACCCATGGAACCAGACACATTTCCAGATTTACGACTAATCGTAAATCTGGAAATGCGTCTGAATGCTACGCCTCCCCAGGGGAGGCGTAGGGAGGCGCAACGAGGAGAAATGTATTAATTTCTCCTCGTTTTCTTTTCCTCTTTCTATGCGTGCTGCATTCTGCAGCACGCATAGAAAGAGGAAATCACCTCTAATGATTGTTTATGTACAGGAAGGGTTCCCTTCCTGCACATAAACAATCATTGAAACAATGCTGTTTTTCAACTTCTATGTGTGCTAATGCAGCCCACATAGAAGTAAAAAAACTGCATTTCAGATTGTTTTTGTGCAGGAAGGGAACCCTTCCTGAACAAAAACAATCTCCCCACGACGCAGGCATCCTTGCACCATGGTGCAAGGGTGCCTGCGCAGGCGCATGGCAGCAGTTTGTGCGCCAGCACAGGAGGAAGCACAGACATGCGACATATTGTTGTAAATATGTCGCATCCCTGTGCTTTGAAAGTGACTCAGGGGCATATTATCAAGAACGGCGTTAAAAATTATCGCCGGTTTAGCGGCAGAAAACTGCCCCTAAAGCGGCGATAATGGGCTTGATAATATGCCCTTGAGAATTCCAATAGAAGTCCATGTTCTGGTGTGAACATGGGCTTCTATTGGAATTCTCCAGGGCATATTATCAAGCCCATTATCGCCGCTTTAGCGGCAGTTTTCTGCCGCTAAACCAGCGATAATTTTAACGCCCTTCTTGATAATATGCCCCTCAGTGCGGTGCAGCCAAATGGCTTGCAGCACGCACTGAGTCACTTTCTTGTAAATCTGCCCCTTAAAGTCAATTCCAATATTTTTTTTATTACAGTTGCTTTACACACATATGGCAATAATTGCTGGGGGGTACGTGTGTATCCTATTCATTGACATCTTTGTGGGAAAAAAAAATAATGCAAAGGTCTGAATTGCGGCACAAAAATCTGCAACAAGGTAAAGAACGCATGAAAAACAGCATCAGAATGTTGTTGGAACAAAATCTAATAAGACAAAAGTAGCTGACTATAGGCAGGAATTTTTTTTTCTTCTGTTTAGATCATAACAGCACAATGGTGCTGCGGAGCGCAGGAGCATTTATGCATTAAAGGTGTGATAAAGCGCGCAGCAGATAACAATTGGCACATCAAGTGGATACAACACAAACAAGCATCAAACACCTGGACATTCCGGCGCACTGCCCTGTGATATTAGAGGGACTGTAAGTCTGTCCTTTCCTGCTGCAGACCCTCGGGCACCTCTCCGACTGCAAAGAATGCTAATGACATCAGGCTGGCATTCTGCAATCGACCCACTTTTCAGCCTCAGGCAATGTTCTCGCAGTATAGTTTCTAGAAAAGCACACACGTTGTTGGGGTCATCACACCGCTCACAAAGCATCTACCTAGTTTCTTCCTGCTTGCGATGAAACCCAGTCTGAGGAAAAAGATGCTTGTCTGCAAATTACCTGCATCAGAAATCTCCTTCGCCTTTCAGACGGCTGCATTCATATCTGTCGGTCAAGGGGGTAGCCAGAACATTGAAACACCCCCCCCCCCCCCACTTGAAATATACCTCTATTAACACCAAGCATGCAAAGCAAGCAAACTAGACCCTCATTATAAGAGTTCCTTTCATCTCCTTTCGAACCATTCCATCTATTTATCAATCCAGCTGTCAATTCCTTCGTTTATCCATCTACCCACCCATCTACCAATAACTACTTCCATCCATCCATGTATCCTTCCATCCGTTCTTTCATGTTTCTTCGTCTGTTCATTCTTACATCCATTCACCCTTTCACCTTTTTATCATTTCAATCTTCCATCAACCCTTTCATCCTTCTATCTTTTCACCCTTTTACATTTACATCCGTCCATTCTTTCACTGTTTTATTGTTTCACCTTTTCACGTTTCACTGTTAACATCCTGTCTACCTCCTCCTGCTTTTTCCTTTTCTATGTACCCACCTTTTTTCTCTCTTTCTTACTTTTTATTTCTTAATTTATCTCTCCTGCGTACTTTCCTATGGATTTCTCAACCTGTGTTGTTTCCCTATTTACAGTTTTTCTCTTTCTCTATGATTATGCACGTCAGTCGAAACGTCACATCCCTATTTTCGTGGTATTCCACACAAAGCCATGTATGAGCATTTTGTCTGCAGACATAAAAGGCCCATAAACAATGAATTTTTTACTTAGACACAGTTCATCAAGCCCATGTGTCCAGGGCCAACACCATTTTAAGCTGCTGAAGTGTGTGTGTGTTGGGGGGGGGGGGTTCCCTACGCTTTTGCTGTTGGTAGTTATCACATTGGTACAATACCCTTGCCCTTTGCCCACTCCAGTTTGCAACCCACCTGTAGGCATTATTCACACTTCTTTCGCAAAAGGAGATAGCTGATTTTCTTGATCTTTGAACTTGGCAAATGTTATGTTGTTTCGAATTTTGCACAAACCTGATCTAACAGGCAAAGGTAGTAGCCCTTATTAGCACTCTTTATTGGATGCTGAGATTAATGTCAATCAATCAATCAATCACGGCATTTATAGAGCGCGCTACTCACCCGGGAGGGTCTCAAGGCGCTGGGGGAGGGGGTAAGTTACTGCTCGAACAGCCAGGTCTTGAGCTGCTTCCTGAAGGAGAGATGGTCCTGGGTTCGCCGAAGGTGAGTGGGGAGGAGTTCCAGGTCTTGGCTGCCAGGTAGGAGAAGGATCTTCCTCCGGCGGTGGTTCTGCGGATGCGTGGTACGGTGGCGAGGCGTGGCTGGTTGATCGTAGCTGGCGTGTGGGCGTGTAGAAGGTCATGCGGTCGTTGAGGTACTTTGGGCCCAGGTCGTGGAGGGCCTTGTGTGCGTGGGTGAGGAGTCTGAACGTGATTCTCTTGCTGACGGGGAGCCAGTGCAGGTCTTTCAGGTGTCCGGTGATGTGGCTGTGTCGGGGGATGTCCAGGATGAGTCGTGCGGAGGCGTTCTGGATGCGCTGGAGTCTCTTTTGAAGTTTGGCTGTGGTTCCGGCGTAGAGGGTGTTCCCATAGTCCAGTCGGCTGGTGACGAGTGCCTGGGTGACGGTCTTCCTGGTTTCAGTGGGGATCCATCTGAAGATCTTGCGGAGCATGCGCAGGGTGTTGAAGCATGAAGATGAGACGGCGTTGACTTGTCTGGTCATCGACAGGGAGGAGTCCAGGATGAAGCCCAGGTTGCGTGCGTGGTCCGTTGGCTTGGGCGCGGTGCCCAGGGCCGGGGGCCACCAGGAGTCGTCCCAGGCGGAGGGTGATGAGCCCAGGATGAGGACTTCCGTCTTGTCTGAGTTCAGTTTAAGGCGGCTGTTCCTCATCCAGTCGGCGACGTCTCTCATCCCGTCGTGTAGGTTGGCTCTGGCGGTGGTGGGGTCGTTGGTGAGGGAGAGGATCAGCTGGGTGTCGTCGGCGTAGGAGATGATGTTGAGGTTGTGTCGGCGTGCGATGGCTGCGAGGGGGCTCATGTAGACGTTGAAGAGGGTTGGGCTGAGTGAGGATCCTTGTGGAACGCCGCAGATGACTTCGGTGGCTTCGGATCTGAACGGGGGAGGCGGACTCTCTGGGTTCTTCCGGCGAGGAACGAGATGATCCATTCCAGTGCTTTCTCTCGGATTCCGATGTTGCTGAGGCGCTTCACTAGGGTGCGGTGGCAGACGGTGTCGAACGCCGCGGAGAGGTCCAAGAGGATGAGGGCAGCTGTTTCCCCATTGTCGGTTAGGGTTCTGATGTCGTCGGTGGCTGCGATAAGGGCGGTCTCGGTGCTGTGGTTGGCCCGAAACCCGGACTGCGAGGGGTCGAGGGATCCATTCGTCTCGAGGAAGGCGGCAAGCTGTCTGTTGACGGTCTTCTCGATGACTTTGGCCGGAAACGGAAGGAGCGAGATGGGACAGTAGTTCTTGAGGTCGGTGGGGTCCGCCGTTGGTTTCTTCAGGAGGGCGGTAAGCTCGGCGTGCTTCCAGCTCTCCGGGAAGGTGGCGGTGTGGAAGGAGGAGTTGATGATGTCCCGGAGATGGGGTGCGATGGTGGCGTCGGCTTTGTTGAAGACGTGGTGTGGGCAGGGGTCGGTTGGTGATCCGGAGTGGATGGAGTTCATCGTGCGGGTGGTGTCTTCGGTGCTGATCGGGGTCCAGTTGCAGAGGGTGGTGGTGGCGGGCGTTGGTTCGGCGGTAGGGTGCGTTGTTTGTGCGTCGAAGCTGTTGTGTATGTCGGTGATCTTGCGGTGGAAGAACGCGGAGAGTGAGTTGCAGAGGTCTTGCGAGGGGGTGATGTCGTTGTTTCCGGCGCTGGGGTTGGAGAACTCTTTGACGATGCTGAAAAGTTCCTTGCTGTCATGGGCGTTGTTGTCCAGTCGTTCTTTGAGTGCCGACTTCTTGGTGGCACGGATCAGCTGGTGGTGTTTGCGGGTGGCGTGCTTGAGGGCGGTCCTGTTGTCTGTGGTCTGGTCGAGTCGCCAGGTTTTCTCGAGAGTGCGGCAGTTCTTCTTGGATTCCTTGAGTTCGTTGGTGAACCAAGGGGTTTTCTTGCTTCCGGGTCTGCTGGGAGGGTTTTTTTGTGGTGCGAGGTCGTCGGCGCAGGCGGTCAGCCACTTGGCGAGGTTGCTGGCTGCTTCGTTTGGGTCCGTTGTGTTGGTGGGTGTGTTCTGGCTGAGGGAGGCGGTGAGCTGCTCGGAATGCTAATTAGAATGCTTATATTCAGAGGTGGCTACTGTCAAATTAAAGTGGTGGGGCAGCACAGGAGAGAATATTTTGACTCAGTGACAGGCACTGACAGAAAACCTGCAATGCCCTTGGTCTCCACCCCAAAGCTCTCAACCGTGGCCCATGCTGAACAGTGCTATAATGGGCCACGATTGCGAGCTCTGGAGTTGCAAGTTTCCCACAGTGCCTGTCAGTGAGTCAAAAAAAATCTTTTAAATATAATGAAAAAAATTAAAAGTGAACTTACCCGCTTCCTCGGTGCTCCGCTTTAGTCCTGGCAGTCCATGGCTCCCGCACAGGCTCCCAGAGTCTAGTGAACTCCCCTAACCAATCCAGATGCTGCTCTCATGATGGCATTACTATTAACCAGCATGAAAGAAGCTCCAGAATTGGTTGAAGTAGGATGGTTTGGTGCTCACCCAGGGACTGGGAGCCTGTGCCTATTCTCCACCCGGCTGTGCAACACAGCTCGGGTTGGAGAGATTTAAAATGTGCATTTTGGGCTGGCCATCTCAAGACAGCCAGCCAAACTGGCAGGTGTACTTGCCAGAAGCGGCTCGTGGAGGGAGTGCTGCGGGGCGGTGGGGGGGGGCGGGGGAGGAGCAGGGTGGGGGGTAGTAAACTACGGCATATGGCCGAACAAAGGTAAGTAAACAAATAAATAAAACGAATTTCATTGCGCGCGCTGCATTGTCAAATTAGATGTAAGCCGCGCACAACGAAATTCATTTTATTTATTTATTTGTTTACTTACCTCTGTTCGGCTGTATGCCGTAGTTTACTACTCCCCACCTTGCTCCTCCCCCACCCCACCGCCTGCAGCACTCCCTCCACGAGCCGCTACTGGTACTTTCAATGCCCACCACTCCTCCTCCCCGCTGCTGTCCGTCACAAGCAATGGCCTGCACCACCCTTAGACTCAGCTCAGTTGCAAGGATGAAAAATAATATGGTAAAAAAATAGTTTTGTTGCAAATTTATTTTTCATGTTTGCTGTGCTCCCAGCAGTGGGGCAACGCTCCTCCACCCTTATGGAGGAGCTACCGTAGCTTATATTTCTTGCACTAACTTTGGTTGTTTACTGGAATTCTACAATCAGTGTGAATATGAAAAAGGGACGGAATATGGATAGAAACAGTTTATATGTTAATCTGCCTCTAGTGAGATTGGTGTGGCAACTTCTTTTTTTAAGTTCAAGAATAGGTTTATTTGAGAAAATTAATAAGGTAATGGTAACAATACTTCGTACAAGTAATCATTCACTATTGCATAAGTACAAGGGAAAGAAATAATAATAACAATGGTGTGCAATGAACTTGAGTAATAGAGAGAACAAAATAAGTAATACGAATACGATCAAAATACATAAAATCGGTTCACAGTAATCTTAAAATAGTAGTATTTGTTAAAAATATACAGTCGAAAACATGTTACTAAAATATTATATTAAAACAGTCATATTCAAAAAATGGGAAGTCAAGGAGGCTTAGTAACTTCCTGTAGTGAGGGTGGAGGTAAAGAGGCATTATTCGCGCTGTCGTCTAAGAATTGTGTGATGGGACACCAAAGGTGTAAACGTTTTTTAGCAAGAGATATGGGATATACAAATGCTGTATCCAAGCGATGATTATGGCAAACAGCATTCCACCAGGCTAGATAAGACAATTTGGAGGCATCCTTCCAATTTTTTGTTATCTGCTGAAAGGCCACCGCTAATAGCAAATCAATAAGCAGCAATTGGGATTGTCCCCTCTCCCAGTCTGGTGCCAAGCTACCTAAGAAGAGATTTGTAAAGGAAAGGGGGCTGTAGTGTTAAAAATAGTATTGATTTGAAGCCAGACTTGTTCCCAAAATTTAAAAACGTGTGGACATGTAAAGAGCATATGTTTTAGATCGGCATTGTCTTGAGAGCACGTCCAGCAAGTACTGGGACTTGTGTTATGTATCCTGTGTAGGTGTGCAGGGGTAAAAAAAAATCTGTTATATATAAAAAAAAAAGTGTTTGTGTTGTGCTGGCCGCTCTAGATGATTTCCTAATTTTTATCCAAATTCTGTTCCACAGGGAGATAGGCCAATCCATTTCCAAATACGTTTCCCAGGAACATTCCAATTTAGTTTTGTCCCGATTTTTTTGGGGCTCTATCAAGCGAGAGTAGATGGTAGAAGCTTTAGGGCTTATACGTAAGAAGTTATGCCACAGGAAATGAGATTGGGAAGGAGGGGGAGGTGTACTTGAAAGTTTAGTTTATACATCAAGTACTGCGTTTCTTAGAACTAAAAATGTACGTTGAAAGGAAGAAGGTAAATGATAGAGGGACTGTAACTGTGTAAATGGAATATGTGAGCCTTGATCAAATAATTGATGAACCCAAAGTAGACCCTTATTTCTCCATACTTTCCAGTAGATAGGTTTCCTGTTGATAAGGATTAATTTATTGTGCCAGATTGTGGACTTGAGAAAGGTATCCAAGTCATACGCAGCTAAATGGGGTGTGGTAACTAATAACTTACAGGAATGCTTAATTACTGGGGTAGAAAGCTTTTGTGCTTTCCGAGTGAATGAGAGATACTCCTGAAATGAAAAAGGGGCTATAAATGAGGTCTCAAGGTCAAACCATAAAGGCTTATCAGTTGGTTGATCAGTAACCCAGTACGATAGTTGTCTTAACTGAAAGGCTCTGTGACAGTTAGAGAAATGAGGAAAGTTAACACCACCTTCCGATTTTGGCCTTGATAGTTTCTGCAGCGCCATTCTTGGTTTTTAGCGTTCCATAAAAAGGATAACATAATAGTGTTAATTTTATGAAAGAATTTAGCTGGGATGGATAGTGGTGTATTGGATAAGATGCACAAAATTATAGGAGTGAGCATCATTTTAATTGTGTCTAAACGACCCCACCAAGAAAGATGAAGGGGTGCCATTTTGCAGTCAGTGTTTTAAGTTTATCAGTGCACTTGTCTATATTTAGAGAGATATATGACTTTATAGAGGGAGAAAACCATATACCAAGGTATTTAATGTCCTTAAAGGTATACTTGGTCAAGGGCAACATCTCACACTTTCCGCTATTCAATTTATAACCCGACACCAATCCATAAGCTTCAACCTCTCCCATAAATGCTATAAGTGAAGACTGTGGTTGAGAGAGAAAAACTAAAATGTCATCAGCGTATGCTGCTAATTTAATCTGCTGAGAACCAGAAATGAACCCTGTTATGCTGTTATTCTGTCGAATTCTAGACAAAAAAGGTTCTAAAGCTAAGTTAAAAAGAAAAGGGGATAAAGGACAACCCTGGCGTACTCCACGTTGAAGGTTAAAGTAAGAGGAAATTAGGCCAATAGTAGATATGGCAGCTTTGGGTTCAGAATAAAGTAAAGCAATTAAAGAGGTAATTTTCGGTCCAAATCCGAACCATTTGAGGGCATGGAACATAAATGGCCAATACACCCTGTCAAAGGCTTTTTCCGCATCCAAAGCAATTGCTGCCAGTGAATCTGGAAAATGTGTCGATTTAGATAGGATGTCGAAGAATAAGCGTGTGTTGTCGGTGATGTTACGACCTCTGACAAAGCCTGATTGTTCTTTGCCAAGTAGAAGTGGAAGATGAGGTTCTAATCTTAGGGCTAGAGCTTTCGAAAAAAAATTGTAATCCACATTTACTAGGGATATAGGCCTATAATTCTTACAAAATCCTAACTCCTTATCATCTTTTGGTATCAAACATATCAGAGCTTCGGAAAAGGAGCCTGTGGAATTGCTGGAAGTAATAAAGGAAGAAACAAGAGCGTATAAATGTGGAAGAAGTAAGTGGGCAAAGTGTAAATAGAATTATACTGTAAAGCCATCTGGGCCTGGGGCGTTATCTTTTTAAAGAATTTTCAGAGCATTTAGCAATTCTGTTTGCGTAATATCATTTTCTAAAAGATCAAAGTTCATTTGGGAGTTAGTTTGTTTCTGGATTGTAGAGAAATACTGGGATATATCTTCATTTGAAGGTACGTTTTCTGGTGTATAGAGAGATTTATAGAAATGTACAAATTCTTGGAGTATTTCAGGGTCTTTGTAATGTGGTTGTTGGTTATCATCTATAATAGAATCAATATGAAGTTTATGTTGCTTAATCTTTAGATAGTTAGCTAGGAGTTTGCCTGACTTATTCTGGCCACCATAGTATTTCGCAGAGGATTTTAATAAGTATAGGGAGGCCTGTTCGGTGGAAGTTTCATTAAAGGTAATCTTAGCATTTATAAGATCTTTAAGACATTCTTTTGACTTGGAGGTATAAAAGGAATGCTCAAATTTCTTAATCTTAGTGAGAAGTGCATTATTTAACATATGTGATGCTTTGCGTCTATTTGACACAAATCTTATGTTGAAATCACGAGCGGTAGCCTTGAAGGCATCCCAAACTGTGTGAAAGGAAACGTCATTCGTTTGATTTATACGAAAGTATTCATGGAAGAAAGAAATAAAAGAAGTATTGAATTTAGGGTCAAGAAGTAAGGAATTGTTAAAGCGCCATCTATTGGGTTGTGTGGACTTATGCAAAATATCTAATTGAATCGAAACAGGAGCATGATCTGATATAAGAATAGGGCCTATGTCAGCTGAGCGTAAGGATTGGGAGACATTGCGTGAGATGAAAATGTGGTCTATTCTAGATTGTTTTTGATGTGGAGGGGAGAAAAAGGAGTATTCTTGTGTGGAAGGATTGCAAAGTCGCCAGGTATCCAATAAATTTCTTTGTTTAATAGCACGTAAAAAAGCTTTGTGTGCCGTGTTTGGAATGAAGGGAGATTTAGAGTTCCTATCAATAAAAGGATCCATCACTTGATTACAGACTCCTGCTAGAAGGTAATTTTCTGAGGGATATTTTAACAATAGCTGAGAGATATGTGACCAAAGCAGGGCATCTCCATTGGTAGGGGCATAAATGTTAAGCAAAGATAAAGGGTTTTCCCCAGCAATAGGTTAGTGAAAAGCCATCTGCCGTCTGTGTCCGATTCTTGAGAGATGAGTTTAGCATTCAGCGCTTTATGACAGAGAGTTATAACACCGTTCCTTTTACCGTCCCCTGGCGAAATGAAGACTTCACCCACCCAGTTTCTTTTAAGTTTTAGTGATTCGCTCTCTGTAAGATGTGATTCTTGTATTAACGCAATACTAGCATCAAGCTTGGAAAGGTGGGATAAAACTCTTTGTCTCTTGATGGGGGAATTTAAGCCTCTAATGTTCCATGTGACAATTTTCAGGGACATATGTGTTATGAGAATATTGAAATATGAAGAGAACCATTGAAATCCTGCATATTGTAAAATATTACATTTGTAGAAAACACCACAATAAAAACTATGAAAACCATTCGAACAATCTTAAAATTAAGTACGAAGATAAGAAACATAAAAACCGTTTGAGAAGAATTGAAAAAAGAGGGAGGATAAGGATAAGTGTATGAAAAAAGAGATAAATGATAGAGTAGTACACAAGAAGAAGGAGAAAGAGGGAAAGCAAGAAGGGAAATGAGTACTGTGAAAAATAGTAGAAGTAAAGAGGTCATACCTACATGGAATTCAAAACAATGAAGGGGTGGGGGGGATGAGGCCACATGGAATGATGACACGTCCAGACTCCACGAGGTGAGGCAGGGGGAACTTCAGGATGGAAACAAACATACAGGACGTACAATTTGAACACAGTGAGACGGAACCTGTGAAAAGAAGAAATGAACAGTACTGTCAAATATATTACGACCAAACGCATTATAAAGGCATAGAATGCAAACTAACAACCTGAAATCGAAAGGTTGGTTAAGACAAGCAAACCAAAATATTTCTTTAGAAATTAACCTTTGTATCTACGAAAGAAAAGATACACTAGTATAGGAAACTATACAATGTTAGGTAACATAAGCAAAATCATTTAAAGCGTGCACTGGAAGTGTCCATCCGATCTGGGCAATGCGCATTGAGGAAACTCCTTAGCTTGGTTGGGTCTTCGTAAGTCATGGTATTATTGTTGAAAGTAACCTTGAACATACAAGGATGAAATAATCCAAACCTAGCTCCAATAGATCGTAGTGCCGGCCTCATAGTAAGGAATTCTCTGCATTGATCCGCCGTTTATTTAGCATAGTCCTGTGAGAAGAAAAGTTGGTTGCCTGAGAATGAAATCCGTTTCATGAGCTTGGCTGCTTGTAAGACTTTGAGGAGATCTGTGTATTTCAAAAAGTTATTACGATGGTTGACGCTGAAAAGGCGTTCGACTTGGTCAATTGGGACGCTCTCTTTTTTGGATTGGAAAAAATTGGTATCCCTGTTCAAATCACAAAAATGTTGAGAAATATCTATCAGGGTGCCCAAGCCCGGGTGGTAGTAAATGCCAATCAAATAGGGGCAGTTAATATAAATCGTGGAACGAGACAAGGCTGCCAGATGTCCCCCATTTTGTTCACCGTTTTCATCGAGCCTTTGGCTATTAGAATTCGTGGAAATCCGGAAATTAAAGCTCCAATAGAAGGGATGGCGAACTAAAACTTTTCACAGATGATATAATTCTGTATCTGCGCCCCGATAAACAGAATTTGGATCAGGTTTTTGAAGAATTCAGACAATTCGAACTAATAGGAGGGTACAAAATAAATCAAAACAAAACTGAGATTTTAACATTGAATGTTGATTGTAATTTTTTACCCTACAATTTAAAATCCCAGGCTTTGAAAGCAGAACCAATTAGATATCTGGGCATTTATGTCACCAATCAGTATGAACAACTATTCAGCTTGAATTACTTAGCAATGCGGAATAAAATTAAAGCATTACTCGATAAGTGGTCTCTCCTACCTTTAAGTCTAATAGGTCGTGTAGCGCTGATAAAAATGTCTATTCTTCCCCTACTAATATTTCTCTTTATAAACGTTCCCTTGAAGATCAACTCCAACTATTTAAAGAGATGGAGTCAATGTTCAGGGAATTTGTCTGGAATAGGAAGGCTTCTAGGGTTAAGCTACCTATACTACAGTTGGAAACTAATCAGGGGGGTTTGGCCTTGCCAAGAATTTGAACATATCATGAGGCAGCGTTCTTGGATCTCACAGCACGTCGTCTGGAACCAAATGGTTTACTAGACAATTTCTTTTTTGATAGAATGATTCAGGAGTCTGGCTCGAAAATTCCAATATTCTTAAAAACTTCCAAATTACCAAAAAAGACCCGATATAAGACGGTTCGAGACTTTTCTGACAGATTACAGTCCTTTTTTAAACAAGCCGGGTCCTCGGGATTTAACTATTTGAAGCTAGAAGAGTGCAAAAGTTTTGGTCTTCAAGTACACTCTAGTCGGCTTAAAAGATGGAAGGACTGTGGTCTTGAGGAATTGGGTCACTTTTTAATTTGTAGAAAAGTAATTTCCTAGCAAGAGGTTCAAAATAGATATGGCAACCGGAATAAGCCTGGCTTTTTGGAGTATCTGCAGATTGTAAACTTTATAAATAAATACAATCTACTGTTAAGCGGTGCTCCAACAAACCAGGTAAATGCTCTATATAGAGCTAAACTAAAGGGGGTTGGAAATTGGTATTCTCTACTGAGAAAGTGTAATGAGTTCCCCCTGGTCGAAGAATTCCTGGAAAAAGTAACCCGGGAAAGTAACTGTTCTTTTTCTTGCCAGGAATGGCAGTCTATAGCCCAGTTAGGAAGCAAGGCCCTAAGAGCAGCCAACTTTAAAAGGATGGCTTTTCTATCTCGGTGGTTGGCATATTACACTCCTAAAACTCTTAATAAATGTTCACATGGAACGATGACACGTCCAGACTCCACGAGGTGAGGCAGGGGGGACTTCAGGATGGAAACAAACATACAAGACGTACAATTTGAACACAGTGAGACGGAACCTGTGAAAAGAAGAAATGAACAGTACTGTCAAATATATTACGACCAAACGCATTATAAAGGCATAGAATGCAAACTAACAACCTCAAATCGAAAGGTTGGTTAAGACAAGCAAACCAAAATATTTCTTTAGAAATTAACCTTTGTATCTACGAAAGAAAAGATACACTAGTATAGGAAACTATACAATGTTAGGTAACATAAGCAAAATCATTTAAAGCGTGCACTGGAAGTGTCCATCCGATCTGGGCAATGCGCATTGAGGAAACTCCTTAGCTTGGTTGGGTCTTCGTAAGTCATGGTATTATTGTTGAAAGTAACCTTGAACATACAAGGATGAAATAATCCAAACCTAGCTCCAATAGATCGTAGTGCCGGCCTCATAGTAAGGATTTCTCTGTGTTGATCCGCCGTTGATTTAGCATAGTCCTGTGAGAAGAAAAGTTGGTTGCCTGAGAATGAAATCCGTTTCATGAGCTTGGCTGCTTGTAAGACTTTGAGGAGATCTGTGTATTTCAAAAAGTATAATATGAAACCTCTCGGTTTCTTTGTGCTTGAGGAGGCTGAATACGTCGGGCCCAGTCGATGAGCTCGTTGAATGTTGAGGTTAGTGCCCTCAGGCAAGTTGAGCACTGTTGGCAGGAACTTTTGAAAGAAAGAGATGGGGTCAGGCCCCTCTGAACCTTCTGCCAGACCATATATACGAAGGTTATTTCTCCTGTTTTCGAGATTTTCAACCTGTTTTTGGAGGGCCGTGACTTGGGATTGAAGAGCCTCAGTTTTGACAAAAGATGAGTTTAGCGTCTCGACACAATCCTCAACTTTAGTAACTCTTTCCTCTAATTTCTCCCAACCGTCTGTAAGAACTTGGATTATAGAGTTTGTCTCTTCAACGAATGGTCGCAGGGCGCGAATCTCCTCCAGAAGAAGATCCATAGACCCTGACGAGGTTTGCTTCGGCGGAGAAGGAGGACCCTTTTTCAGCCGCTTGGTTGTTACTTTGGTAACTGCTGAAGAAACATTAGCAAGAGATGAAAACGCCATTTTGGGTGATGAACTCAAAGGGATTTCCATTTGGGCGAAATGAGCTCGAAATTTTGAGTGCACAAGAAACGTGCACTTTGAAGCAGCTTGCAAACAAAATACTTTTTTCAATTTGCCCATAGAAGAAAGCAAAGTCAATGGCAATGTTGGTAATGGAGCAAAAATTCACTTCAATTGAAAGTATGCAGGCTGAAAAACGACGTAATAATGAAGTACCATGAAGTAAAATATGCCATTTATAGCTGCAGGCGTGTAGAAAGACCCAAAACATAGTAAAACACCAGGTAGAGCTATTAAAACGGTCAAAATGACATTGCCAGAGGCCTGGGTTAAGAAACAAAGAGCGCTTGAAGAAACGCATGAGGTGAGAAAAAGTAACACTTTTTTTTTTTAAACCTTTTTTTATTGAGCAGAGCATGGGGATAATACATACATAGTGATATAATTAGTCATCAGGAATAAAAACCAGTATTATACAATAAAGCACATTCTTATTCATTTTTCAAATGGAACCTCTATGGATTAAATAGCAACACCTAGACACCAAATATTTAAAAAGGCAACAAAAGTCCGGCTAGATCATACAATATTTAAAAAACCTGATCTCACTACTAACATTTCTAAAGTGCTAACGTGCTACATGCTAGAATATGGCAAAATTAACTTACTAACATTGTTTACAGGCCCTAAGGATTACCTATAATCATTGAATTAAGATCACTTGTACCCTTGATTATAGGAAGCTAGTTAAAAGAGGTAACATGTAGAGCCCTATATAAGTAATGTAAACATTATATCTATAAAGAGAACTGTAATATTAAAAAAATTGGGGGGGAGAGGTGGTTAGTGTGGTGGTCCGCATCTCTAGAGGGGTGGGTTGTGAAGGGAGGGGGTGGTTTCATAAAAGGGTGTAGCAGTAAAATGAGCAGTAGCAGGGGCAGTCGGGGAAAGACCATCAGGATAGCGGGATTGTTTGTCTATTTTTTTTTGAAACACTGTAAAAATGACAAATAAGTGCTGTATTATTTCCGTCAACGTTAATGGGATACTAAATAAACAAAAGTACGGAGGACTAATTAGGTGGCTAGTTTCCCTTTCGCCCCAGGTATTATTTCTTCAAGAAACTCATTTAAAAAACAACTCCCCAGAGTTATTTCTCCCAAGAGCTTTTTCTCATGCCTTTTTTGCTTCAGCTGGGTTGGCGAAAAGAGGAGTAGCTGTCTATTTTTGTAGAGGTCTGCCATGAGAATTCGGTCAAATTTGGAGAGACCCCTTTGGAAGGTGGATCTGGATTGAGGCCAAACTAGGCGACACAATATTAAATTTTGTAAACTACTATGGCCCAATAGTAGACGATATCACAGCTATACTTAAAATCAGTGAGCTACTCAGGGGGGCACCGGGAAAGATAATTTTGGGTGGGGATTTTAATTTTATTCAAGATTTAAAAAAAGACACTTCTAATAAAAATAAGAAAGAATTGAAACCCAAAACCAAAAAGTCTTAGATGCGTTAAGACAGGAACATCTCCCGCTAGACCCCTGGCGCCACTCTAATCCAACTGATTGTAAATTTACATGTTATTCTCACCAATTTCATACGGCCTCCCGTATTGATTTTTTTTTAATATCACAATCTCAGAAGTATACAGCTATTGAAATAAGGGTAAACGCATTCTCGGACCACTCCCTCGTAAAACTTGAGTTGGAGATTGAGGAGGGCAGGAGGGCAGGAGGTTAGGATCCAGGTGGCAGATGGATCGTCTCCTCTTGCAGGATCCTCAGTGGGTTGCCGATATAAAAAACTGGATATTAGACTATTTCAAGATAGATGAAAATACGGCAGAGACTTTCTCTGTCTGGGGTGGGTTCAAAGCAGCCTTACGTGGGCAGATGATTGCGTTTTCTGCCGCTCAGTCTAAAAAACGGCGAGATAAGATTGCTAATCTCCAGCAGGCGGTGGATAATGCTATGTACCTGAGAAATGCCCTGTCTCAGGGGACGGGGGATGCCGGAGTCCAGCTTGAAAGGGCGAAGCAGGCACTAAAAGAGTTCTTTTTAATTGAAGAAATAAACAGCTCTAGAACATACCAACAACGAGTGTACAAGGAGAGTCAAATGGCTTGTAAAATGCTAGCTGGGGCAACAAAAACAAAACAGGAAGCAGCTCTGATTTCTGAAATTATTGATCGTAAGACCCGAGACATTATAATGGATAAAGACGGCATAGCCCAAGTCTTTATGGAACATTACTTACAGCTATACGCCACTAGATACGAGGTAGGATGGAACCAAATATATAAATATTTTGAGGAAGTAAATCTTCCCATTTCGCCTGAACTGCTAGCGGAACAAATTCAGCTCGATATATCTGAAACTGAAGTTTTAAATGTGGTGAAATCAATTGCAGGGGCTAAAGCCTGTGGAGCTGATGGGTTACCAATCAAATTTTATAAATCTTTTTCTAAGGAATTGACTCCCTTCCTGGCGAAACTATTCAACACTATTAAATCAGGAGGCTGTGTTCCCCCTAGTTTTAAAGAATCTATAATTGTCAGTTTTGTAAAGAAGGGAAAAAATCATAAGGATGTCAATTCTTATAGGCTGATCAGTCTCCTCAATGCTGACTTTAAAATGTTAATGAAAGTCTGGGCCCAACGCTTCACCCCTATTGCCCAGGCACTAATTCATACTGACCAGTCTGGGTTCGTTGCGGGGAGGTCTATGTCTTCAAATACCCGGTTTTTAATTCGGGCCCTTGATTATTCGACGCACAATTAAATTCCAACTCTTATTACGATGGTTGACGCTGAAAAGGCGTTCGACTTGGTCAATTGGGACGCTCTCTTTTTTGGATTGGAAAAATTTGGTATCCCTGTTCAAATCACAAAAATGTTGAGAAATATCTATCAGGGTGCCCAAGCCCGGGTGGTAGTAAATGCCAATCAAATAGGGGCAGTTAATATAAATCGTGGAACGAGACAAGGCTGCCCGATGTCCCCCATTTTGTTCACCGTTTTCATCGAGCCTTTGGCTATTAGAATTCGTGGAAATCCGGAAATTAAAGCTCCAATAGAAGGGATGGCGAACTAAAACTTTTCGCAGATGATATAATTCTGTATCTGCGCCCCGATAAACAGAATTTGGATCAGGTTTTTGAAGAATTCAGACAATTCGAACTAATAGGGGGTACAAAATAAATCAAAACAAAACTGAGATTTTAACATTGAATGTTGATTGTAATTTTTACCCTACAATTTAAAATCCCAGGCTTTGAAAGCAGAACCAATTAGATATCTGGGCATTTATGTCACCAATCAGTATGAACAACTATTCAGCTTGAATTACTTAGCAATGCGGAATAAAATTAAAGCATTACTCGATAAGTGGTCTCTCCTACCTTTAACTCTAATAGGTCGTGTAGCGCTGATAAAAATGTCTATTCTTCCCCTACTAATATTTCTCTTTATAAACGTTCCCTTGAAGATCAACTCCAACTATTTAAGGAGATGGAGTCAATGTTCAGGGAATTTGTCTGGAATAGGAAGGCTTCTAGGGTTAAGCTACCTATACTACAGTTGGAAACTAATCAGGGGGGTTTGGCCTTACCAAGAATTCGAACATATCATGAGGCAGCGTTCTTGGATCTCACAGCACGTCGTCTGGAACCAAATGGTTTACTAGACAATTTCTTTTTGATAGAATGATTCAGGAGTCTGGCTCGAAAATTCCAATATTCTTAAAAACTTCCAAATTACCAAAAAGACCCGATATAAGACGGTTCGAGACTTTTCTGACAGATTACAGTCCTTTTTAAACAAGCCGGGTCCTCGGGATTTAACTATTTGAAGCTAGAAGAGTGCAAAAGTTTTGGTCTTCAAGTACACTCTAGTCGGCTTAAAAGATGGAAGGACTGTGGTCTTGAGGAATTGGGTCACTTTTTAATTTGTAGAAAAGTAATTTCTAGCAAGAGGTTCAAAATAGATATGGCAACCGGAATAAGCCTGGCTTTTGGAGTATCTGCAGATTGTAAACTTTATAAATAAATACAATCTACTGTTAAGCGGTGCTCCAACAAACCAGGTAAATGCTCTATATAGAGCTAAACTAAAGGGGTTGGAAATTGGTATTCTCTACTGAGAAAGTGTAATGAGTTCCCCTGGTCGAAGAATTCCTGGAAAAAGTAACCCGGGAAAATAACTGTTCTTTTTCTTGCCAGGAATGGCAGTCTATAGCCCAGTTAGGAAGCAAGGCCCTAAGAGCAGCCAACTTTAAAAGGATGGCTTTTCTATCTCGGTGGTTGGCATATTACACTCCTAAAACTCTTAATAAACGCTACCCGGAAGTGGAAAACAAGTGTTTCCGATGCCAGGCTGAAGGCGAGGGAGATTGGCTCCACATATTTTTTACGTGCCCAAAACTTGAACTATTCTGGCTCAAGATCTTCTCGTCAATAAGCCAGGCAATAAAGAAGAGGCTTGACCCTGAGGCAGAGGTAGCTCTCTTTGGCATTTCTAAAGTTAGGACGGATTTGACCAAAGCCGAAGAGACCTACACGGCGATTTGTTCTTTAGTGGCTCGTTCGCTAATTCTCCAAAATTGGAGGTCTGAAGAAGTACCTTCCTATTCTAAAGGGTTAAATAAAATGCAAAGGACCAAGAGGTTTGAAGAAGCTTATGCTAAGAGGGTTGGTGCAACAAAAAAATTCAAAACTGTTTGGCAGTTTTCTGAAAATTGTAAAACCACGACAGAAATAAAAAAAATAAAAAAATATTTAGAGATGTATGCATTGACGTGTTAGGGAGCACTTTAGCATATTGCACTTTTTTCTGTCATATATTTAAGGAAAGGCACAATGGCACTTTAATATTATAGTTCTCTTTATAGATATAATGAAAAGTAACACTTTGCTGATAAAATGACAAAGGTGATGAACAGCAAAAATATTAAAAAATGACCTTAATATGTGGGAAAGTCAGAATGCGCTGCATCATTTCCCCGCAATTTCTTGTGACGTGAGGCAGGAAATGTTAAGCAGCCTGTGAATGCGGGACGCGTGGTGCAGGCGATTCTCCTCAGGTCGCGAGAAGCACTAAGATGGCGGCTGTCCAATCGGTCGCAACGAAAATAGCGGATAAAAGGCTGAGAAGCGCCTGGAAAGAGCTGAAACACGTTTCACCTGGTGGAGAGGAGGTTCCGATGTCTGTTCCTCTTGAAAGAATCAGTCCATGCCGCAAATTACATGAGGAATTCCTTCCGTCTCCCCGCCGTCCTCAGCCGAGTCACGGGAACGCCGCCATCTTCCTTGGGCGCTAGCCACGCCCCCCTGGTGTGGCAACTTGTAATATACTTTGCCCACATGCTTTATTCAATAAACTCGCTCATAATTGTGGGCCAGGCAATTAATAGTGATAAATGTCTTCTGCAGACAGCATGAACCAATGGTAGTGCACTGAGCAGAGGGTAATAAGGCTTAAGTGTTACAGCATTAGATGAACTGTTAGGTTCAACCTACAGGCCACAATTTTAAACGGTAGAAACCTTTGCTGTGCTGACACATATAAATCGACTTAGGTACACCTATTGCTCTATTTGTTTATACAGACACACAACAATGTGTCACCACATAAGCGTCTGTCAAGGGAGCATACATGGACAAACTGAGATTTGTGTAATAGGTAAGTGGTTATTTGTGTGTATTTACCCATGGGTCAGAGTGGGATTTACTAAATATGTGAGACTTTTGAAGCCACATTTTCACAAAACAAGCACTGGAAAAGTATGCATATCTGGACCTGACTGGAAGAATAACTAAATGTATAGACATTTTATTGATTAAACTAAAAGAGAAGAGGGTGGGTTTACATCACAATTTGAACCCATTAGTAAATTAGTTCACATTGAGGAATTTTTAATTCAGACTGGATGGCGTTCATGTGGGAATAATTCAGTTTCTGCGGACCTGATTATTATGTTTTTATATTCCGAGTTACAGGGCAGTCACCTGAAACATAGTGATATATGTTAATTAATATACAGAAGATTGTTTGACCTCCTGCAAAAATTGAGCTGTAAATATCTTGTTTCAGAGGTCTAATTAAAATGCTTTTATTTTCTATAACACAGGGCGCTCCCACAGAAGTATACTGACACACACAATGCGTGCATGAATGGCCACCAGTTGTTTTTAAATGGAAGTGAGTTGTTTCTTATCTGATTGTATTGATGTGAATTAGTCATCAATACATTTCTTACTTACTCGTTGCTAAGTTTAATTACTTTGCTGGCTTGTCCACTGTTTCCAACGAACGAGAACATTCGGTTCCAGATAATCTATGTCTTCTCTACAACAAAGGCAGAATGTGCCTTCAGGACGTGCAGTTGTGTGGGTCAAAGGTTACCTCCTTGAAGTGCCGATATAAATTGCTTATTGCTAGTTCTAAAGCAGAAATGACAGTGTGAGATGATATACCATGATTTCTTATCTGATGTTTGCTGGACCGTAGTGAGGAGTCAGATTTACAGAGGGGGTGGAGAAGTACAGAAACATTGCTGCATATTTTACCACGTATGGTTTAAAAAAACAATTAAGACAGACACTTTAGAGTAACATCTATGAGTCAACTGGCTTTGTTCTATAGATAGGAGAAGAAACAGCGAAGGGCAGTTCTAGTGAATACGAATAAGTTAACTTGCGAGCTTCGGTAACAGCACATTCTGAAAAGAAGGGCACAGATTTCAAGTTCTCCAGTTAGGGTACGTAATTCAGTCGTTTCTGTACTGCTTCGATTAGGCACTCCCTGCCCTCCATTTATAATATAGAGAAGCCTCTAAAAAATGATTTGAGCATGCTGTTCATACCAGATCCAGACCAACTACGGACCCCTAAAACACCATGGAATCATCATGCACAGCCTTAGAGTTCCTCAAATTTCATCATCTCCTTGTGTTTGTAGAGTTCATCCAGTCAAGTTTTTTTAATGTATTTTGGTATCATTTTTCCCGAAGTCATATTGGAAAACACTAGTTCAGACCAACATTCACATCTTTTCATGGACTAGTTCGATTTACAGAAGGAACATATCTCGACATCACTAACCAACAGGACTGACATTTAAAATAAAATAAAAAGTGTATTGAATGGTAATTTTGCATGTGTGGCTGTTTAGTGTGTCTGTGGAATCTACCGGTCTCTGTGCTTCCTAAGTCATTGCCTTGTTATTTTGCAGTAATTTTTATTCCTCAAGCCTGTGGTGAATGGGTAGTAAAAACACATTGCACAACCTTAGGAGACACAGACTATAGCAGACACATGACAGAAATGCTGTGTGAAGCTTTGTGCATGTCTTTGTGTGCTTTAATACACTGAAGCCAGACATCCTGGCTTTGCCAATGTTTGCTATGTGCATATCACGGAGTCGACATGCAGATGAAGTTTGTGTGCCAATTTAAAGATTACTTCACAACCTTGAATAATGAAGTGCTGGGCATGCACTAAAGTCCCATTACCCTATCACCAGGGGCGTAACTCAGGCTCCTGCATCCACTGTGTCGCAGAGGGCCCCCCTGCCTTCCTGGGAGCCCCATTCAGTCTCCAGCTTATAGACAGTGGGGAGATGTGGAAGTGTCAGGACCCCTCACCACCTTCTGCGCTTGGGGAGAGGGGGGACTTCTTTATTTTGAAATACTCCGCTGTCACATGTAATATTTAATTTATAAGAAAAAGTTTGCTGTGTACAAAATATAAACTCCATACATACTAGCAGAAGTAACATAACATATCGAAAATAGGCTACTTTACTATTTTTTTCGTTCTTTCCTGACTTTCATTAAAAAAAATCGCGTCTTCTATATATGCTCGTTTATATAATTTTAAATTGTGTACACAGAATTTCTTAACTCCTCTAAAAATACCGTCACACAGCGAGAAGGGCATACTTGGTGTTTACATCTGTACTGCTCGCACCACTCTTGTTGGCTCTCAGTTGCCATTTACTAAATTACATTTCAAATGCTTGCTTCCTAATCACGCTCACATTCGATGCTTTAATTAATATAATATTAATGGTATGTAACCTAATGAGACTTTCGGCATAATTACCCAACTCTTTAAAAAACACAGAACACTAAAATATTTTTTAACTAATGTGATCTAATGAAAATGTATTCGTGAAAGATTTTAAAAGGCAGTGTCCTCTTAGCCTATTGTAGACAATTAAAATGTACCCTGCTGCTTCCCTGGAATGACAACACTGTGCATCTATGAGGAATCTGACAGGAGCCTTCCTTTAACACAGCAGCATTAACATTGGTCTCTTTTATGGTTATTCTTTCATTTACAAGAACATTACAGAGAATAATTTAACTCCCAAGGTAGCTGGGCGTCTTCGCTTTCAAAACAATGTTTTGCTATACTTATAAGCTAGGTTGCAAGACAGAATAAAGCCAATTGACTGTGTGTATTGCAAAGATTCCACTTGAGTGCATTTTGCCATTAAAGTGCCATGTCTATAGAAAGATGGGTTTCTTTAATAAAGTATTTATGCATAAGTGGCTTGAAACCGCTGAAGGAAAGAAGCACAAAACCAGTGTGATTCGAGTTGCATTATTATGAAGCCTGCGTATAAAACCCCCTCTTACCTACCATAAGGGAAGAATCGTCTTTCTCTTTATTATTTAAGGCTGCCTATGAGAAAAATGATGTATACAAGTTTAAACAATAGTAAATACGTGCCCTGCTGTGCATGCTTCTGCAACCGGCCCAGTAGCTAAAGTATGAGCATCTGTTCCTGCCAGGGGCATTAACTTCTTGCCTGTAATGGTCTTATGCAGCTATCATTAATAATGTCATTTAACACTGCTGCGCATAGACATGCACAGTGCATGTGTTGTGAGTTATCACTCAAGAAGAAACGAGCAGACTACTTGCTGGCAATTTAACTCAATTGATTATCGCTTTATACTCAGACTCTGTAAACATACTGTCTGTGACAGGTCTAGATATATGTTATTGGACCATTAGGGCAAAGTCGCGGATACAACATGGCGGCACAAAAGTCGAGCATTATTTTTGCAAGATTTGTGGAGTGCGAGGTTGGGTGGAATTCTGCAGCGTTGGACGAGCAAACAGTAAGCACTTGCGCAGCATCACATTTACTATGCATTGCAGGTCAGTGATGACATCAGTTATGCGTGTGCTAATATACCTTGCTTGCGTGACATTAAACACGATTTAGCATTCTACCATGGTGCAAAGCTGAGTAGTGGTTCTTGGGTACGTTTTGTGCTCACGGCAAGTACCTTTTGCAATTTGTTTGCTCATCTTTTCATCTGGTGCCAGTATCCACTTGAAGCCAGATTGTGCCGCTATGACAGCATGGTGTGCAATATTTGGGGTGTTTTCCCTTGTCCGGCCCTATCGTGCTCACTTTGCATAGATCACCAGCAGATTCACGCTTCGTGACTCCGTGATGTGCTCATGTCAACTCTAAAAGTTTATTGATGCTGCTACGTGTGCTGCTTAGCAACCCTTTCTATGCCATAAATACCTGTGCTAATGTTCAGTAAATATGGGCCCAAGAGGTACTTGTAATTAAATGGGCAGTCACATGCAAAGAATACGGCTCTGCACATAAAGAGAAGTCATGAATGACGAGGGTATCTGCGACCTATGAGGATCAACTTCAAGATTGGTTGTCATTTTTCTTCCCATTGTATTACAAAACTCCAATACTGCAACTATAAAATAATATTTTAATATAAAAGTGTTTGCAAATATCATATATGGCCCCAGAATCATTGGTTTCATCTCTTATTCTGTTTTTTCTCTTCTGTATAGACTGTATAACGTACTTGCACTGTTTTAGTATTTCTTACTGCAAGATCTGTATGGCCTCTGTTTTCGTACAAACTTATAACCTTCTGTTATTCATTTTATGGATTGGTTGGTCACACAAGAGAGAGAAGGTAATGATAATATTGTAGATGGGTAGAAATTGAAGTTTAGAGAGACCTTCTGAAAGGATATCAGGGAGGAACAAGAATCTTTATTAAGTCTATCTTTCCAACGTTTAAGGCCCAAACAGAGGACAGTATTATTCTACCTAGTCTAGCATATAAAACGGCTCAGAGTGAGCCTGAGGAAGGTAGATGAAGATGTAGGCCTGTTGAATCAACGGGGTACAACATCACGAAGCAGGATTTGTGATACAATGTCCACAGTGCCATAGGACTGAAAATAAACACTGGTGCTTAAATTGTAAAAAAAAAAATAAGTGCCAGGGCTCTCGAGAGGAGGCCACTGCAGCTTGCACCAAACATTGCTTCTGCCGTGTTGCCAATGATGTAACTACACAACTACTGACCATCACACTCCAACAAGTGTGACAATTCGGACTATTTCAGGCTTGGGCTGCAGATAATAGTCATTTTTAATGTACATTGAATTATTCGTTAATTGTGTTGTGGTCAGCGCCACCTTGTGACAGACTGTCTCAAGCGCAAGTGTTGACAAATTAAGCGCTGGTGCCTAGCACCGGAAACCACCGACTCAAATTAAGCACTGGAAGAATCAGGTGAAACGACACCACTGTTACTCTTGACTTAAGAATATGTAGAATTGGTTTTAGCCCACAATTGCAACTGAAAAAACATTCTTACGGTACTGACATCCAAAAGGGGATGGCATCCTTCAACAAATTGGAATCTATCCATGAAGGATAGCTTCCATTTTTTGAAAATGGCCTTTGCATGTTGCGGAAGAACATTCCTTTCCAGCGGAATGATGAATGCTGCCCCCGAGATCCATTCAAATCATGCAGCTGCAATGATGGCATACTCTGAATGTCAATGTAGTGCAGAAGGTCTGATTTTACTCCCTCGCATGTTCAATCATAGCATTACCAGCTGTTCAGTAGATTTTGCTGATGGAATCCGGACTCATTGACATGCATGTGTTTCTGAAAATCTCGCTCAATGTTTATTTTGGTCTGCAAAGGATTAGTTCATCAGTTTTTGTGCATGCAGTTCTTTGTTCACATGACAGTTGCTCCATGAGAATAGCATTTAGGACTCGATGAAAGGACAACGGGCCTTTGAATAGCATTTTAGTGGGAGCATGAAGCTGTCTCAGTATAGGGCCACATGTCCATTCGTGATGACAGGGGTGACCCCTGATCCTTTTATTCTGCATATTTTGTAGGGTTCTTTTTCACCTTAGCGGGGCCACACACTTATATTGCACTTCTGAAGCAAAAATTGACTCAAATTCACTAAATATTTGTAGCAATACAAGATATCGGATCCATTGAATGAAAAAATTAAGTTGTCACGATGGATGAATTTAGAGGTTTGTGCAACCAGGGCCGTAGCTATTATATGTCTAGCACCTAGGTAGCTTTGGGGCCCAGAACTAAAGAGGGCCCATTGAGCCCTAATCATAACTGTCTAATATTACACAAGAGGGCTACAGAGGAGCCATTTTCCTTGCTTACATGAGGGCCCGCAGTACACAAACCAATGTGTCTGCTATAATGATGACCCACAAGTGCACCAGCAAACCATAAGCTTTCATATATCATCATTGTGCGGGTGCAGATGAACCACAATAAAAAGAGGTCGTATTAAGGATGACCTAATCGACGACCAAGGTTCAATGAGCATTATGGATGAGAAAGACTTGAACGCAAGAATGGTAGACAGTCAAAAATAAGACGTTCCCTCCTATGTAGCCCGTAGAAAATCAAGAAACAGTTTTGTGCTTACCAGTCACTAAAGAAGTCGTAACAGAGTGGCTCTCTGTACACGAAACATGGAAACTTAGAGCCAGATTCACAAAAGATGTAAGTCTACTTCCAAGTCCAGAGTAGATGTGTGATTTTTTACAATTAACAAAGGCTTCCAAAAGTTATTTCGTGAAATTTGTTCTATTACATTTTTCAGAGCAGTACTCTTGAAATCTTTTGTCAATTCCTTATTCATGAGAGCAAATATATATGTGAAGGTTTGTTCATGTTAAAATAGTGAGCTAGTGCTAATATACCTCCTATGCTTTATAGAATTATTTCTGGTATCAAATATGGTTCTCCCGCTGATCTCAGGTCTGGTTCTCCGAGCTTCTTTCTGGTATCAATTCTGGTTCTGCCAGTGATCTCTGCCCTACTCAAATCAGCCACCATTTTTAAATACAATCTGCCAAGTACTACAAGAGATGTGTAACTTGTCTCTCACTAGTTCCACCTTTGCTGTAAAAACAAATTCTGTTTTGTACCTCTATTAAAAGAACTTTGGCTGATCCTGCTATTCTTAGAACATTTTTACCCCATTTAGCTTCTTCCCTTGCCATTAAAATTCTTGAGCAAGAAATTCATCGTCAACTGTCCTTTTCTGGAAAACAACCTCATTCTCACCAGCCTGGTTTTCACCCTCTTCAAATCTGCTCTTATTGCTGTTCTTGATGAACTCTGACTGACTGTGGAGGAGGGTGGCTCTGCTGCCCTGTCACTCTAAATCCTCTTAAATCCAGCATTTGAAACAGTTTCACATTGTGACCCTTCAAGCTGACCATCTTTTCTGGATTCCTCCTTATCTGAACTTGCCTCAAGACATTCTTCTTCCTCCTTCAAAGTCTTCCTGTCTGACTCTTCCTCACGGTTTCCCTCAGACCTCTTCCCTATGCCTGTCCGATTACAAAGGCCTTCTCCTCTGATTTCATCATGTACGTCTGCTTTTTAAAATCATGCTTTCTCTGCCACTCTCAGCCCATCAATTTGTAGTTCAAGCAGTTGTTCATTGTTAGCTTGATTACTGTAATTCTCTGGGTCTATTGCTTCCTGTTTCCAGTTTTCCTAAGGTGTCCTGATTTCAGAATGCTTCATCTTTTAACTCCCTTGTCGCGCACAACTCTCCTTGTCCTATGTCTTTTTGAAGTGGCTCCTTGTTTCCAGCAGGATTAAGTTTAATCATTCCGATCCTAGATCTCTTCAATGATAATGTTCTGATTAGAAAATGATGTATCACCACCTAATTAGCTGACTGGAGGCGCAAAGAGCTGTCTAGCAAGATTATTCAATGACATTGAATCTGCCCTACACCTCACCATCCTCCCGTCTATTCACACCTGTACGACACTGGCTTGTTAACCCCTTCGATGCTCATGACGAGCTCAGCTCGTCATGCTGCGCGGTTGGCGTGTGCGCATGACGAGCTGAGCTCGTCACGACCACACCCGCGATCGGAATGTCCAGCACCTGGGCGGAATTCCGATCGCGGCGAAGCGGTTAAGCAATGCGGAGAGAGACCACAGCCATGCCATGGGCTGTGGATTAGCTCACACAAAGCCACAACAACCAGTCTCCTCTTCTAGAAACTTGTTTCTCTGAAAAACAGCTGCCTCCGCCTGAGAAAAATGCATATGGTACGGGTATCAGCACCACCAAATTAAAATTACAGATAAAAAATGACTTAGAACTATCAAGCAAATTTATTAAACAAGAGATGACTATAATGAGTGAATTACAAAGAAATTCACAATATGTCTTTTTCTGTCCTGGCTTCCGCTTTTTGAAACATAATTTCCCTTTTTGTCTTGTCTCATTTCAACTTTAGATAAACCATTTTTTTTTGTGTTTCTCTTCTTTTTCCCAAACATTTCACCATCTTCTTCTGTATTTTTACTGTGGAAAATGTGAGCTCTCCTTTCCTCTAATGTTAATATGAATGTCTTTTCTAATGGTCTCATTAATGAGATTAGGTTCTTCTTGTCTGCCTTAACAGTGTCTATGACTGTGGGTGATCTAAAGAAATACCATGCAATTGCCTTATCCTTTACTTGTGGATGAGCATTCATACTCTTTTGAAGACAGGCTATAAAAAGGGTCATGTCATAATTGTAAAAATAATATTGAAGCACTAGTTGTCTAACAACGGAGCCTGTGCTGGCTATGCTTGCAGAAAACTTGGAATGATGGCCTCTCTGCTTGGGTCCATTTGTTAAGGTACATTAAATGGTCTACACCATTCTTTGTGATAGTTCTGATATACATTATTGCCTTTTAATGTCGCCGGGTAAAGCTAGGCACTCCTGATCATAATTAACCCTATTTACTGAGAGAAATAGCTCAGCGTACCTGGCCAGTTTATTTTTAGTTTGGCAGGAAATAAGCACTTGATTATTTCTTTCTGCAAAACAAAAATAAAATGCAGGCTCTCTGAGATGCGTGGCAGCTGACCACATTCCAGTTTTGACCAAAGGTATTCCTTTGCACCAGCTGAAGCACTTTCTTCAAAGTGATCCAGCTGTGTTGGTGGGAATATCAAAGCATGGCAGACAGTGTTCCACAGGGCAAGTGGAGCCAATATCCTCCACTGAACTGGCTGCAAGGCGGACCATCCACCATACACTAAGGGGTATATTCACAAGAACGTGTGATAACTACCGCAAGAGTAGCGTAACGCAACTTTCAAAATCGAAGTCTAGCGCGGGAAAATAATCCTGTGTCAACGTGGAATTCACAACAAGGCGGTAGCATGCGATAGTCACCTGATAACACGTCAAATGTCATTGTGAAAATCAACACCACGCCGAAAAAATGCGAAACGCGAACGCAAAAAAACATGTGATGAGGCCAATCGCGGTACAGAAATTAGCAAACACCAGCCACAGGCCTGCAAATCCCACGCGTCCGGCGGGAAAAAGCACCATAAAAGATAGAAAAAAAAAGCCCCAAAACAATTCAAACTGAGTAGCAACATGGATGCACCCGGACCGAGTGCAGAGGACAAGCCGAACACCACAAGCCCCACGGAGGACCAGCCAGGAACCCCGCGTTCGGGGAAGGGCAAGGACAAGAGGAAGAGGAAGACGGGGTTCAGTCCGCAGGAAGACCGGATCATCGTCACGGAGGTGACCGAACACCATCAACAACTGTTCGGCACCTCCACTGCGGCACTGGCAACCCAAAACGAAAAATGGCAGGCCATCGTTACCAACGTCAATGCAGTTGGAGTGTTGAGGAGGTCACTGGAGGAGGTCAAGAGGCGCTGGCATGATCTGAAAAGGCAGCCCAAACATAAGCTTGCCGCCAACAGGGAGGCAGCAACGGCGACTGGAGGTGGGAGTCCTGCGACACAGGAGGAGCTGGATGAGCTGGAGCAAATGGTGGCCACAGTCAGCAGTGAGGAGACGGTGGCAGGATTGGGGGGCCTGGACACAGCACGATACGACACTGTGTGATGATAATGAATGGGTACTACCACACATCCGTCATGTATCCGGAAAACACACTGACTGCCATCAAATAGCCAGCTCCCCCAAAACAGTCACAATGTACATTGGCATGCAGTCTGAATGTAAACATCTGCAAATCAACAACATACATGTGAAACTCTGTTAACCTGCATCTCCCCTTAACATTTCAGAGGGACAACCAAAACTTACTGCAGAGCAGACCACAAACCCCATCATTGATGATGTAGAGGACAACCTGCACATATGTCAAGATACCCTCCAACGGATACTGGACAGCCTCTGCACCTCACCCCCAGGAGCAGGGCAGGCCAGCTGCCTCGAGGTGACCCCACCACCTGCACAGACCACACAGCAGGAAACACACACCACCACAGCTGTCTCCCAGGACCCCCCGACCAATACATGGAGTACATACAACGTGTGTGGTCTTCCCAGGTGGAGTTGGCTGAACAGCTACGGGTGGGTTTCGAGCTCATGGCAGCCAAACTCGATGCCATACGTGGGTGTCTGAGTCCCATCAGGGACCACGTACAGTCCGTATCGGACACCCACGGTACACACCATGCTCCGCCACAGACCTTGGCTGACCTTGCTGGTGCCATGAATCGTACACAAGAACTGTGTGGGCAGATAGGCACCAGCCATGACAGCACAGAGTTGGCACAGATGCGGAGGTCAATGGAGACCATGGAGCAGATGCAGGCTGGAAGGATGTCTGCCATGGATGGACACCAGCAAGTAGTAGCTGGGAACTTCAATGCCCTGCAGTACTTCATCCTGCCATTGCTGCCACTGAGCCGTCCCCAGATGACTGCAGCGGGAACATCGACACACACAGCTCCGACCCCTGATGTGTCCGTGGCACCCAGTGATGCAGCCATCACCCCACCACACACACCGGACACACCGGACACAGAACCCGTATCAGGGGAGTAAGAAGGGGATGGGAACTACTGTGTGAGGAAGGAGGCAGTAGCATCCATCACCGCTGTATGGCCTGTCCCTGCCTGGTTATGACCTATGCATCATTGCCTGGGAAACACCTCCTATTGACCCCCGGAACACTCTGCAACATTCACCCGGACCCCAACACGGACTGCCATTTCTTCACCGCTGGCCAATTACACAGCTATCCTGCTGCAGACTGCACTCTTCCTCTTCCCAATCACTGTGCAATCCCCAAAGGACTCTGGTAGGCCCACCACTGGGCTTCCATGTGATGTGGGCTTGGATGGCCATGTACAGCTCCAGCTCCGTCAATCACCTGAATGTGATTAAAACATTCTAACTCACACAGATGTGTCATCACTATGTTCACTCACGTATGGAAGTATGGCTGGATGTGGGGACGATGATTGCACATGAAGGTATACCCTGGTAACTGACATCTATGCGCATGTGCATCCCTGAGGCACATGGCCAATTGGATGACTGTGAAGGTGAGTACTAGCTGTGTCCCCATTGCACATCAACAACAATCACACAACCCCCCAACGTAGGCACACGTCCATGTGTTGAATAGGGCTCTGTGTAGGACTGACCCAAATGAAAGCAGGCCAGGAGTGGTGTCCTACACCACATGTGACAACAGAACTTCACGTTGCATACCTACTCACACACATCTGTGTGGACACATTCTGTAGTGAGATATGACTTTGCTCCACATGATCAGTGGTTGGACACCATACTCACATTGCTGACGTCACGTAAGTGCACATGTCGTTCAGCACATATCCAAAAACAATGTCTGGCTCACAGAGGTGGAGCTTGCCAAAGGGACACACCCACATTGCACATGCGTCAGTCAGTTCCTCCCTGTGTAGGGACGATGCTCATTGTGGCACACGAGTGGACAATCTAAACAACACACCTCACAGTTAGACACCAGTGGAGTGGCATAGACTTTATTGGCATGTGTGTGTCAGTACAGACGAGGCAACGGCCACAGCAGGCAGGGACATGCTTAAGACACTTACAAGCAGCATGGGTACATGTCGAGGTTCAGAAAATGTCGGGGCTAAAATGGACAACATTCATCACGGATGGCAACGCTCACAGCCCACCTTGCCTTGCTGGATGAGTCATGTGTTGTTTGGCGTCTGCCCATTGCCTGCCCATTGCCCGGTGTGAGGGGGCACGACTCACTGCACATGGGATCTGCATAGTGCTCTGCCTCCGGAGTGCGCCGATTGTCTGCTCTGCTGACAGTGATCAGGTGTGAGGGTCCGACAGGTTCACATGTCGTGCTACATTGCCATGTGTGTGCTCTCCCCCCGCAGTGTGTCCGAATTGGCAACGTTGCCAAACGACGCTGTGTTTCTCCGACCATGGACCTGCGTCACCTTGCACAGGTGTGTGTACACACGCGTTGTTCCACGCACATGCATCCAGAGCCCGAACGAAGGCAGACGTGTCCTCTGTTGTGGTGGGATATGTGAGCAATCCCCACGATGCAACAATTTGTTGGGCCATGTGCTATGGGTGGCAATCGGATGTGGCTGCAGGAACGTAGTTACTCGTCCATGAATGCCTGTGCAGCTTCATGTGCAATGTGTTCCAATAGTTCGTCGTTGTCGTGTTCAAGGAACACCAGGGTGAGCCAATCCATTAGGTGGTCCGGGCAGGTGTGCTCAGCCCACGCCGTCTCACTGATCCGCAACACAGCCCAAAAGGGGAGCACCTCGATGTGGTCAGTGCACACGAGAAATTGTGCAATCTCCCATGCACAACTACCAATACATATGCAGTATGTCAAGGCATCCCATGCACGGCTGTCTCGGTTACACTCCTGTTCGTGATCCAACAGGGGGCGCAGACACAAGTCATAGTCCAATTCATCAACAGTTGTGTTAGATAGGCAGACATCCATGGGACACTTGAATGTGCATGTTCGGCAGTGGAACCAGGGCTGGACGCAGGTGACGTGGGCAATGCGGAAGCTGAGCCTGTAACTTATCCGCAGCACTGCCAGTGGCAGTGCGCCCAGTAAATGCAGCATACGTGCACGGTCCTGTTCCACGTGACGGGGGTTGTGCATGTGCCCGGTATGGCCTGCCATTGCGTTGGTGCGTCTCGTGAACCGGCACTCTTCTGAACTGCGGCAGTTGTGTGGAGGATATGCCACAGCTCTGAGCAATGATTCGAATGTGTGTGCAACGTTGTGGGTAATGGGTTGCTGTTTCCGTGAGTGTCAAGGGCATTCCATGCGGGGGTACCACAGGCAGGGGCTTCTGTGTGTGGGCTGTGGATAAGTCGGATGGTTCATTTGCGGAATGCGTGGTGTGGGAGTCGTCCCCATCTGCCATTGCATCTCTATCAGGGTGTTCCAGGCACGTTCTGGACCAAGGTCAGAGGTGCAGGTGTCCTCCCGCCTGCTGCATTGGGACAATGGTGCTTTCATCCCTGATGTTTGTCTGACTACTACTTGCGTTTTCAGAATGTGATGTGGCTTTGGCACTGAGATTGGGACACGGCCTTGGGCTCATGGTGTATGGATGGCGATGCACACACACATGTTGGCATGTGGAGCCAGGTGCCCGAGCGGCCTTGCGCTGCTTGTGCTATCTCACTCCGTCTCTCTCCCTCCCTCGCTCTCTCCCTCTCTTTCCTTTGTTGGGCGCATGGCACACCTTCTTATCTTGGATTTGGTCTTCCAGGCTGTGTGCTACGGATTGTCCAGTGAGGAGCCGCTAGGACTTATCCTGAGGGTTGTTTCTTCTTTTGTTTGTAAGGTGTTTTGTGTTGGTGATTGCATTGCTGTATGACTGATTCTCCATTTTCTGGCCACGCATGTATGTTTATTTTCCTGCTTGTGCGACATCAGGCAAAATGTTTGTTTTGGGATTCGTGGTGTTGGTGTGCAGTTTCTTGGTCCGGGGTTGGGGCTGGTCCCGAGGGGGGGGGGTTTGCGGGCCTGGGTGTGGTGTCGGTGGGTGTTGTGGCCCTCTTGGGTGTCCGTGCTGCATGTTCAGTTGCTCGTGGGCATCTGTTGTCCTTCATGTGTGGCTCTGGGCTGTGCTCTCTTTTGGGGTGCAGGCTGTGGTCGGACTTTACACCAGGTCAGGGCAGGTGTAGATTTCCTGGTGCTAACGTGGCTTATCGCCGGTTTTGTGTTTTTATTGCTGATGTGGCTGGTCGTTGTGAATGTTGAGGTGTGATGTTGTCGCGCCTTTTGGCACGGGAACGCCCACTCTGCATCTCATTAGCGTTAGTTGCGTGGGTCCTCTGTGGCGATGTTTTTTGCGGCTGCTATCGCGGGTAAACTGGTGCTGTGGGCTGTTTACACCAGATTGTGAATGGGGTGGTATATTTATCACGACTTTGGCTGTGATAAAGTGCCGTTAATTCGGCGATAGCTCCTTGTGAATATGCCCCTAAATTGCCCACTGAGGGGTATATTCACAAGAACGTGCGATAACTACCGCAAGAGTAGCGTAACGCAACTTTCAATATCGCAGCCTATCGCGGGAAAATAACCCCGTGTCAACGTGGAATTCACAACAAGGCGGTAGCAAGCGATAGTGTGCCGAAACCGCGGACAATGGCCGCGATACAACCACCACGATGGAGATAAAAACACAAACCACAACACCAAAAAAATCGCGATGGGCCAAAGCGCGATGAGGAAATCAGCGACAAGCAGCACCAGGCCTGCAACACACAACCTGGCAGGCGTAAAAAATCACCATAAAAGTAGAAAAAACACCCACACACAAACTGACCAACACCACAAGCACCCCGGACGACCAGCCTGGGACCTCGGGGACAGGGAAGGGCACGGACAAGAAGACGAGGAAGACCAAGTTTAGTCCGCAGACGAACAGGATCATAGTCACGGAGGTGATGGAACACCATCAACAACTCTTCGTCACCTCCAACGTGTCATTGGGCACCAAAACTGGAATATGGAGGGACATCGTTGACAAGGTGAATGCCGTCGGAGAGCACAAGTGGACAATGGACGAGGTCAAGAGGCGATGGAATGACATCAAGCGGAAGACCAAGGATAAACTCACCGCCAACCAGAAGCCAGCAACGCAGACCGTAGGTGGGGGCCCAGCGCCACAGCGGGAGCTGGATGACATGGAGGAGCTGGTGTCGACAGTCATCAGTGTGGAGACTGTGGCTGTAGTCAGGGGACTGGACACTGCTCGACAGGACACAACACAACCGCAACAGGGTGAGTGACCACCAGGTACTGGGGGGACGGGTGGAGATGGCCACAATGGCACACATGCACAAGCAAGCAGGGCACAGTGCACACCCACAATGACCCTGGGTCCTCGCCCAGACCCACAGACTGTCACAATGTACAATGCCATGCTGTCTGAATGTCAACCTGTACCATGCGGCTACATACATGTGGACACATTGTAATACACCATCTCCCCTTCACATCGCAGGGGCATCGTCAACACCTCCTGCAGAGCAGTCCCAGCCACTCTTCACTGATGACGAGGAGGACAACACCAGCATCGACACCCAAACCATCCAAGACATCATTGACCTCATCCGCCACTCACCTCCAGGATTAGGGCAGCCCAGCCACATCGATGAGACCCCACCCACCACCCAAACCACCCAGCAGGAGGCACCCACAGCCCCAGCACTCTCCCAAGACCCCCAGGAACAACACATGGCCTTCCAACGCCGTGTGCTGGAGGGCCAGAGGGAGACGGCTGAGCAGGTGCGGGTGGGGTTCGACCTCATGGCTACCAAACTGGACGCCATCCATGGGTGTCTACGTCCACCCCATGGTCTCCAACCAGCCCTGACTGACATCGCTGGAGTCATGACGCGGAGAGAAGAACACCTGTCCACTCAGAGTGGCTCCAGCGATGCCAGCCGTGAGCTGCGGAGGCTCATGGAGGACATGGTGCGGGTGGAGGCGGAAAGGATGGCAGCCATCGCTTCACACCATGAAAATGTAGCAGGGATCTACCATGCCCTGCAGTACTTCATCATGGCATTGCTGCCACAAGGTGTGTCGCAGATGAATGCGGCTGCCCCCACACCATCCACATCTCCGCCCCCTGGTGTGTCAGTGCCTCCCAGTGTGGCAGGCGTATCCACACCCTCCCCATCCGCCTACGACAGACCCAAGACCTGCTGGCCTTCAGGAGACTCCTCAAGACCTGGCTGTTCGAGCAGTAGCAGCACCCCCCTCTGCGCCTTGAGACCCTCACGGGTAAGTAGTGCCCTCTACAAATGATTGATTGATTGATTGATGTGTCAGTGGCACACAGTGCCGCAGCTGGTACTGCAACACCCACAGGTGGGGCAGAGCACACATCCAAGGACGAGGATGTGGATAGGTTGGCTCTCAGAAGGAGGCACTAGCATACATTTCCGTCACCTGGCCTGTTTCTGCTTGGTCCCACACATGGCCTTATGACCTTCCACTGACCCCCGATACACTCCGATGCACTCACCTTGGAGAGCGACATGGACTGCCACATCCTGTTTGACGACCAATGACACGGCGACCAGACTGCGGACTGTACCCTTCCTCTTCCGCAGTACATGTCATCCCCAGATGGACTCTGGCTGGCCCTCCACGTGCCCATATTGTGTAGTGTGCTCGGCATTGCCCTGTACCACTCCAGCTGCATAACTGCACTGGATGTGCAATAAACATCCAGTGACGCACTGCTGTGTCATGTCTTTCATCATTCATGTGTGAATGTGTGGATGAATGTAGGGACAGTGACTTCCCTTGCGTCAATGATGTTCATCCTGTGGGATGCCAGTCAGAGGGTGCTACATTGTATTTTGTGTACCGGGTCCTGTGAACACTACAACAGGGACACATGCATCAGTCACTTCCTTGCCCAGACATTGACTGAACCACGCCCAGAGCCCACGAGTCATTGTTGCAAGCCCTGCGCTGGTCCGGCGTACGGCAGGCCAGACCACTCCGCTAACGCTCCGAGGGGGGCCCTCATTGCTACCCGTCGCAGGCCTACTCACTGGTGGTGTGCAGGTCACTGGTCTAGTTGTCAGCATGTCACAGCCACTCCCTGAGGGCAGGTTTGCACGCACACCACACCCATCCGGCACAGGCATCACAGGCCATGTGACTCCGCCAACATAAGGGGCCAACGACGTCACATTCCCCTCTGCCGGTGGTGACTGGATGACATTCGCTCCCGGGTTCACAATCATTAAGGGCCCATGAGTTTTTGCGCACAGGGTTAGTGGCACACGAGGCCTTGAGTATGGCACGGGCCTACCACCAGTGGCGCAGCCTGGGGTTGCACCGTGTTAGTGGCATCTGAGGCCCTGAGTACGGCACGGGCCTACCACCAGTGGCGCAGACTGGGGTTGCACAGAGTTAGTGGCACACGGGGCCTTGCAGACGGCACAGGCACCCCGCCACGGGACGGTGACTTTGGGTGCACTGTGTCAGTGGCACCTTGAGCTGCTGAGCGGGTGTGCAGCCTGCGATGATGCCCCGTCCCGGCGGTCTGGACAGCTCAGGTTTTGTGTGCCCTGCTGGACCGCAGTGTAGGCCAGAGCCAGCGGGCAGCGCGGGCCTACCGCCACGTGGCGTCGCTTCCGGGATCCCAGAGTTGGTGGCACCCATTGGGCTGAGCGGGTGTGCAGCCTGCGATGGTGCCGGGTGCACTGGTATGTCCCCTGCCATGGAGTAATCAAGACCCAGTGTTGAAGCCATCTTTTATATATGATACCAAATGCTTGAAGCTTTTAGGCCCTGTTAAGTTGACCTGAGATTCACTGCGCAGGCTGCTTGTCCCTTTCTTGGTTTCCCGTAAAGATGCTTTTGTAACGCAAGGCTTGCTCCAGACAGATACGTGCCAAGGGAAGATGCTCGCTTACGCAGAAGCATTTCAGCATATCCCATTTCGTAATATTTCTGGTCATTACAATTATGTTGCAACTATTACCTGGAAAAGTACCAGGACTGATTTCTTACTTTTGAGTGGAAAGTCCCCAAAAGCTGCCTGCTTGGGGCATGTGACCAGCAACAGTATATTTCGAACCTTAAATGGTATGGCATAGACTAGGCCTTTGCTAACTGGTCAATTGTACCTTGCTTAATTTGTACTACGTATGTTATGATGCTGCATTCTTTGTGGTTTGGGGCTATATAAACTGTCAGAAACGTCACAGCGTTGAACATTCAGTGGCTATGCTGTCTGTTCCCGTGCGGCACGTATTTGCATTATCTGTTGGTCTCCAATAAATCTTGCTATCTTCTGTGCTGAAAGAACATTGTATCTGTGGTATTATTTTCCATTCTTTATTTCAGCTACTACACCAGCACCAAACGTGAGACCTGGTGGCCTGCGGAGCGGGGCTGCATGATGTGGAGGGTGCCATGTCCGCGGGCCCCGGGCTTGTGGCTTGCAGCGGCACGTTGTGGGACCTCCTGTCTACGCGCCGGTGGCGGAAGGTGAGCATTGAGGCCTGGGTGTGCATGGGCGGGCAGGCTCCCATTAGCGGCGGGAGGGGTTTGGGTGCCTCTGCCTGGGTGTGCATGGGCGGGCAGGCAATGTTGTCTTGTGCAAGTGTGTGTACTGTGCCAGTCATGTATCTGGGCTCTGTTTCAGCTGACGGCTCTGACTCAGATGTGTGACCTGGTGTCCTGCTATACATACCGGCACGTGGTTGGAGACACACCGGTGGCAGCAGGTGAGCAGTGTGGCCTGGGTGTGCAGGGGCGGCACTCTCTCTCTCTCTCCTCTTCTCTCTCTCTCTCTCCTCTTCTCTCTCTCTCTCTCCTCTTCTCTCTCTCTCTCCCTCTCTTCCTCTCACTCTCCTCTTCGCTCTCTCTCTCTCCCTCTATTCCTCTCTCTCTCTCTCTCTCTTCCTCTCTCTCTCCTTCGCTCTCTCTCTGTCCTCTGATGTGCGCAGGACACATCTACTCATCATGTTTTTTGTCTTACAGGCTGTGACCTACGTATTGTCCCGAGGGGAGCGGCCATGTGTCTGCATTTCATCTCGGTGCTCATTTTAATAAAGTTTCATTTGTTGCTTCGAATGTGAATGTGTGCTGCTCATTTCTGTGACGACACATGCATGTCACCAGTTGTGATTGTGCGACATCAAGCGGAATATTTTGTACATGTTTAGGTGTGGCTGATGTGGCATGTCTTTGGTCGGGGGGTGCCAGGGAGGGGTGGTCCTGGGGGTGGTGGCGGTGGGTGTTGTGGCCCTCTTGGGTGTCCGGGCCGCATGATGGGTGGCTCCATGACATCTGTTGCCCTTCCGATGTAGCCCTGGGCTGTGCTCCATTTTGGTTTGCATGCTGCCGTCCGACTTTACACCAGGTCAGAGCAGGTGTAGATTTCCTGGTGCTAACGCGCCTTATCGCCTGTTTTGTGTTTTTATCGCGGATGTGGCTGGTCGTTGTGAATGTTGAGGTGTGCTGTTGTCTCGGCTTTTGGCACGGGAACGCCTACTCTGCATCTCATTAGCGATATTTGCGGGGGTCCTCTGTGGCGATGTTTTTTGCGGCTGCTATCGCGGGTAAACTGGTGCTGTGGGCTGTTAACACTGGTTTGTGAATGGGGAGGTAAATTTATCACGACTTTGGCTGCGATAAAGTGCCGCTAATTCGGCGATAGCTCCTTGTGAATATGCCCCAGAGTGTCTTGGTGGACAAGTAAGATCCGGAACTCTCGTGCCAGGGACCGTCTCAAAGATGTTTTTCTGAGTTGACTCTTCCCAAAGAGGAATAAAGAGAATGGTCTCATAATTGTAATAGATGTATGAGCCATCTGTAAAGAAAAAGTATTTCAGGATGTAGGATGTCTACCCATTAGACAAGTCCAATGCACTGCCAGGCTGTAATCAGTGTTAAGAGCAGGGATGCTTACTTTTTGATTTCATTCTTCAAGGACACCATTAGAACTTGACAATCTAATGGCAGTGCCATATCATTAGTTCTCTGCACACAGGGTGGGGCATTTTGTCTTCATCGAACCTGGCAAGGGCATTGTAGATGTAATTTCTCAATGCTGGATTTTCAACCATGCCAAACCCCAGAAGTGTGATGCTGGTCTTGAAAAGTGCTCATACATAGTGGATCTAGCAGCAAAGGAGACTAAAATGAAATCAGAATCACGGTCCTAGTTAGGGGTGACATTTCAAAGATACAGATTGCAACATCTGGCCTGCCATGAATGTGTTTATGATGTCTCTGCTGTCAGAAACACAGCTGCTCCTGCATTACTAAATGAGTTGAGAGAATTGTGAGGCTGGTAGAGACGCCATTTTTAGAACGTTCTAATGTTACCTACCACCTTCAAATGAGGTCCTGATCTTACATTGTTGCCACTTTTGCTTTATTTTGTTTTTCATTTTGGGGTCCAAGATGCATTTTGCTTTTAAAACATCCCACATTTTTTTGCAGAATATTCCATTTGTAACTATGCTTAGCAGTGTGCCTTGGGTCCTCTAGAGAAGTGTCTGATTCCTTTCATTTACATTTGTGCTGAGAGAAAATTGCCAGATTTTATTTAGTGCCCCCATGCAGGCCTTTGTATAAGACTGAGCTATCTTTATTTTCTTTCTGTATGTTGATCAATTAAATGCAATGATTTAATTGTATGCATTAACATTTTTGGGACATGGCAAAATGAACAACTGCTTACAATTATTTTATGTGGCTCACAATTTTCAAGGTCCATTTTCCTACTTTGACTGTCCCCTCCTCAATCTGATCTTTCCTGCACACTACCCTGCCTCTTATTTTTTTTATAATGTTCCCCATTTTTCTTGCACCTAAATATGGCTGTGTATGTATGACAGTGTGTCTATATTTGGGTTCACATTCTGCTTTCCATAAATCTCTCCTCTCCATTAAGTATGTCTTCTTCCTATAAACTATATTTCCTTTTCTGAAATATTGTCTGCTTGTTGGTTTCTCCTGTTGATGCTTCGTCCTTGCTCAGTCAAGATAACCATACCTTTCCGGTAGTCCATTTCCTACTACCTATCTTCTAACTGCCTCCTTTTTTCCTTACCTGATGTGTAGGACCTTGAGTTGGGCTCATTTACCTCCTCCTAGGCTCTTGGGAAGATCATGACTGCCAAGATTCTCCCCCAAAACCTGATGTTGATTTACTCCTTCTTCGATCTTCTTACTTACCAATCATCGTTTGTCTTAACCCCATGGTGATCAGTTAGTTTTGAGTCATGCATGATTGTAGTTTTAGCGTATGAATGATGACTCTTGCAGTGAATGTGCTTCTTTCTTTGGTCAATATTCATTTAATGTTGAGCCTTGTTAGTATTATTATGTCTATTTCTTCTGATCTTCCTTATTTAACAACTTCAGAAAAAGTGGCACTTTGTACTCCATTGCTTTGCAGGTCACTGTCTTCATAATCTTGGCTGTATTTAACAGCGTGTAATTGATGTCCCATTTTCAGTAAGCTGGCTTTACATCTTAGTATTGCTGGGGCATATTTACAAGCCCCTATTGCCACCGGAGCGTAACATTTTTTGATGCTCCGGTGGCGTGGCGCCATTTTCAGTATTTACTAGGTGGTGCTAAGCCACTTAGTGTGGCTAAACGCCGCCTTGTAAATATATCACATTCTGCCGCAGTCCTCTGCAGCAAAGGAGCATGCAATTGATTTTGCTGTGGGCATTCCACCGCAACAACCTTTGCTTTTTGACGCTGCCCCAGATTTACAAGTAGGTGTAAATCTGTGGCAGTGCCAAAAACTATTGCCATGAAAGAGCAGGCGTTAGAATGGCGCAAGAGGAGAAATGATTTTATTTCTCCAAATTTTTGCTTTTTCTATGCATGCTGCATTCTGCAGCACACATAGAAAGAGCAAAAAGCACATTGTTTATGTGCAGGAAGGTGTCCCCTCCTGCACATGAACAATCATTAAATAATTATGATTTGCTGCTTCTATGTGTGCAGCAGAATGCAGCACACATAGAAGTAACAAATAGGCATTATGGATTGTTTATGTGCAGGAAGGGACACCTTCCTGCGCATAAACAATCATTCCCTGCAACGCCTACACCCTTGTACTATGGTGCAAGGGTGCCTGTGTTGGCGCTGGGCAGCTAGTTTCAGCACCAGCACTAAGGAAAACACAGGTGTACGCCATATTGTAGTAAATACGGTGCATCCCTGTGTTTTGAAAATGTCGGAGCGCAGTGCTGTCTAATTTGGCGGTGCTCCGTGCTCCAACATTTTCTAGTAAATATGCCCCACTGTCTCTTACAGAATTAATGAGTGGTGGTATTAGACTACATTTACATAATTCTTCCCTTGCAGTGTAAAAGGTATTTCATTCTCCTATCTTGTTTCAGGATGAGCACAATTTGCAAATGCTTCAGAAGTAGGTGCCCATTGTTTCTGTTTGTCTCTCTGTTCATTGAATTTAGCATGTGCATCCTGTACCTTCATTTATTATTTAACTGTGGTTCATATATATTTCTTCTGGGATTCAGTTCCCCAGATACAATGCAGTGTCATCCCTAACCCAACTGTATTCCAAAAATGTGCAGATTCATAATCCTATTCTCAAAACTTCGGCCTGATTTCAAACTACACTTTTTAGTACAAGTACATTTTATAGTACTACAAACCTTACAAAAGTACTTACACTTTTGAGTAAGTTTACTACTTTTTGGTATTCACAAACTCCACTTTTGTACTAACTTGCACGTTTGTAGAAAGTCCCTACCTTCATCACTGTCTAAGGGAGTGTGTTGAAGTACCAATGGTCATGTAAGTTTCCTACAAAAGTGTAAGTTAATACTGAAGTGCAATTTATGAGTAGCAAACAGAAGCAAACATACTCAAAATTGTAAACGTACTCAAAAGTGTAAGTTTCCTTTGTGAATAAGGCTTATGTTATCCTTATTTTTTCCATTTGATTTTAGTCAGCATGTCAGTGATATTGCCTTCCCTTTACCTTGTATGATTAAGAAGTGTTCATTTTTGCTCCCACAACCTGTTTACTTGTGTGTTGCCAGCATTATGGCATTCAAAGACACCATTCTTCTAAATATGGATGTTATCTCCTGACATACAATATATAAAATGAAAGGTATTATGGTGATGGCTTACATTCATATACCTTCCTGCTTGCACTGTCACAGAGAGTATTCACTAGGCCTGGGTGGTAAATTCCGTTCCGCTCGCGGAATTTGCGGAATTTGGGTAATTTCGCGTTCCGCGGAGAACGCGAAATTGCCAAAAATTCCGCGATCCGCGACTTCGCGGAGTTTTTTGCTTGTTCACGCCTTCAAAATGCGTGTTCGCGAGATATTTCTCCCCGAGCACGCAAACAGCGTTCGCAAACAGGAAAAAAGCATCGCGAACGGGCGGAACGAGCAATACCGCGTGTTCGCGGAACTTTTGCGTGCTCGCGGAGATTTTTTACCGTTTCGCGGAGCTTTGCGTAGCGCGATTACGCAAATTCCGCCCACCCCTAGTATTCACCCACCATTGCACTGTAAATGCATTCTATTGTATCCCCCTGATTTGCTTTGGGATTAGAGGGCCTAATATATTTAACCTATAGAAACTGATAGCAGCTCTCCCTCAATAGGTCATGAAACCTCAAGGTTGTCCATTAATATATTTGGTTTCAAATATTAGTTAGTTTTGATCACTATGTTAGACATAGGAACTCTTCTGTTACTTAATATAACATATCATGTCCTTCATTCTATTTTTTTAACAAGAGGCATTGCCCCAATATAGACCATCATGTATTTCAGTTTCACCATGTATGTTGTTTGACATGAATCATTGTTCATCAACCCCATGGCCACCAGTGAATCAAGATGTGGTGCCTGATCTCAGTAGGCTGTAGTGATGTGAGAGGATTTCTTTATTAATACAAATTAATTTCTTCTAGTCCTATTTACCCTCTAATACTCATTGATCACCAACTGCCCAATGCTTTCTTTGATCTATAATGTTCATTTTTAAATTGTAGCCATCAGGGTCACCACTTTTTCGGTTGCCCATCTGATGTATTCTCTCTTTTAGAGTTGTAAAATGTACTTCCAGATTATTGATTATTTATTTTTGTGTGCTGCTAACCCCTTTGCTTTTTCCCTAAGTCAATGTTAGCACCCCTTACAATGTACTATGGTGTGTGAAGTACACCTAATAAAGACATGACCACTTAGTCCCTCTTTACAAGTGCCAGGATGAGAAGGTTATTATTATTGCACCTTTTAAAATCCCGTACCACAGGGATTGGAAAATGAAAAGGTGAGAGTATTCTTGCAAATTACAAGTTATGCCCTTTAAAATGAGGCAAAACATGTGGAATCGATATTTAACGCACCAAATTCCACACGTATTGCCTTTTTTAAGGTCCTTTTTTCCCTGAAAATGATGGCAGGTTTGACCTGCCGGAAATTATCAGGGGAAAACCCTGAGGATGTGATAAATATCACACATCTGGTAATTCCAATTAGAGTGCAAACACCTGTTTAGCCCTGCACTTGTAATCCGGGCCTTAGTCTATACTCATGTACTGTCAAGGCAGGGTGTTGCTTGGTTTTCCTCTGCGTTCACCCTCCTCATCCTGATATAAGCTTCCTGTTAAGTCCCTGGCACTTTGTTTTAATATAGCAGCTCACTATTCCTTTGCAGATGTTGCACTCTTTTGTCCCAGTTTCTGTTTTCATCGGCATAAGTGCTGAATTAATTGTGTGTGCTTTCTAACATGGCTTCAGTTGTCCAGCTGCTTTATATTTCGACTGAAAGGTGGTATACATGGTAGTACAGGGATTCAGATGCCCAACACGCTGTGATACATGGGGGATCTGGCACCTCAGGAATTTAACATGATTTCTGAGTGGGACTAGTGCATTCCATTTACAATGTCTTGTGATTCTGTTATTATGGTTTGTCTCAATGTATTACTGTTAGCTAGAGAACTGAGTGGGAGGGATAAAATAGAACAAGTGAAAGATCATGGCATTGTTGCAATTTTGAAAATATACCAGCACCCCTACCTCTCTTCCTTCTTTTGAAGATAATTGGAAACTAAATTGCAAGATGTGTGGAAAAACAGCAGTCTAACAACAACTCTTCTCATGAAAGATGAGATAGGATAAAAATGGAATGCATTTGTTGTATGACATCAACACCTATCTTTTAGAAACTCATTGATTTGGAAGAAAAACATAACATGGTCTAAAATATTTTTTTATTTTTATCTTCAGATTAATTTCTTGTCTCTCATCTTTCAAAGTTTCGGAAACAACTTTGAGTTGTGGAATTTTTCTTTGATCCATATTTTGTAGGTAATTAGCTAGATTTATCTATGATTTAGTATGCTCAATAGAGTGTGCATCAACATGCGCATCCAACATAGGGCCAAGTACCCTCGCTGTCAAAGTGAAGTTCCACCCACTTCATTTAGCATTGTGCAAAACGTCTGCTCTGTCTCTGCTGCCTACATACATCTCTGACGGCCTGATGGAGTAAGGGCCATTGGAGGTTTGGCCATGTGTCTGTCCTCCCTATTTAGACAAGGCAAACACATGGTCAATTTTTGGTTTGGCATACTACCAAAAAAACACTATGTCAAAAACAAAATCCCTCTTTGGTCTCTGCTATTTACCCAGTAGCTGGCAAAATAGTACATAATCTCAGCTGCTTAGCTGGCCACAGGCTAACTAGTAGGGATGATGTACTATTTGACCAGTGGCCAGATAAGTAGTGTGAAAGAGATCTTTATTTAACCGGGTGTAAAGATAAAAGGTACTCCAGGCAATGGTAGGTATGTAGCCATCTTGTAATAGGGGTGCATCATGTGTAAAGCATTTGAAAGTAAGTGCATATACACATGTACAATACTATGCACAAAGGTAGGTGCATATTTATTTTATATATTAATTTATTTATTGAATTTTATATAGCGCTAGCTAGACCCGGGGGTATCAGAGTGCTTTACAAGAAGTGATCAGAGGTTACTTCGACATACTTGTAAGGATATGTGTGGGTCGAATGCAGTCAAAGGGAGTATATATAGAACAGCAATAAAATAGTTTGAGCAGACCAGAGAGGTTCATAACAATAAAGCATTAAGGTAATGAAGTGTTTGCCGAAGTAGGGACTGACTGGGTTATGGGATCGTAAAGAAAGGGTCAGTAGAGGGGTGCTAGGTCTATAGGAAACAAGGATCAAACTGTAAGAGTACTAAAGCAGTTGTTAACCAGAAGAGATTTGAGGTCCCGTTTAAAACAAGAAAAGGAGGGGTTGCATCAGAGATTTTGGGGAGTGAAATCCATATCCTGGGAGCAATTCCTGAGAAGGCACAAGTCTGGGTGGATTTTCTTTTTAGATTATGAGGTATGAGAAGAAGTGAGCTGGAACTTCTCAGTGCCTGGCCTCTACCTGCTCTCAAAAGTTTGGTTTCAAGGTATTTGGATTTTTTGGTATGAAGGGCTTTGTGGGTGATGCAAGCTGTCTTGAAGAATCATTTTCCTTCAGTGTGAAGCCAGTTGAGGTTCTTAAGGGCAGGTAAGATGTGATCAAATTGTTTTATTCCTGTGAGGAGTTTGGCAGCCACATTAAGAGTGGCTCTCAGGGGGTCAAGGTGAATGTTCATAGTTCCAGTGAAGGTGGCTTTGCCATAGTCTAGTTTAGAGGGGACAAGCAATTGCACTACAGTCTTGAGATCATTGAGGGGATAAAAGGTTTGATATTTTTTAGGTGTTTCAGTTTAAAAAGGGCTCCTTTGGCTGAGTTGTTGATGTGCTCCTTCACTGACTATTTTCTGTCCAGGGTGATACCCAAGGACTTTACAGAGTTAAAGAGTGAAAGAGAGCAATCTAGTGCATTCAAGTTCTTTATTCATTCCTGGATTGGAATGGGTTTGCTTTTTAGGGGAGAAGAGTACAAGTTCAGTCTTGCTGGAGTTCATTTTTAGGTGATTAATGTTAAACCAGTCTTGTACCTTGTTAAGTGTGGCATTCAGATGGAGGATGTCTATGGGTCATGTTACTTTGTAGTATAGTTGTGTGTCATTAGCATAAATTAGGCTAAGTTGCTTAAAGATGAAAAAGACAGTAAAATCAACATTGAATAAAAATATGTATGCTATTCTACTATTCAAATAAAAGATGTTGGGATCAAACTTCTATTTTAAGAGCTTCGGAATATGGTGATCCAGCGCAAAGTGGCCAAGGTTGGATATTTTACACACCAAAACTGAACTTTTTTAATGGGCCCATATACCTTTATCCAAATACCTTTATTTGTATTCTCCTTGGCCAATTTCCCACTGGAAGGGTTTTTGATTTCAAATAATTCCACAAATTCTGATTATTTATTTCCCTGTAACCACAAATCAGTTACAATATCGTGCCTAACTAATCTTCACAAATCAACACTCTTCCTCTGGTCGATGGACCATTAGTTGAGTTAGTTGATGGTGATATTAACAACTTCTTAACTAAACTTCGTAATGAAATAATCACAGACTCTGAATATAATAATTATGATGAATTTATCTAAAATTTTAGTCATTAAGTTGAACGCTCATCAATTTCAAATACACAGTGCAAACTCCATTTTTATCAAACGGGAGAGAGAGCAATCATAAAGCAGAATACATTCAATTACACAAGCTTTCAACAAACATCAAACGCATAAGAGTGGATAGATGAAGAGACAAAAGGCACATTAAATACATTTGCAACGAAATATGCAAATACTGGATAGAATGACATTTACCTAATGAGGAAAACTGGAAAACCAACTCTCTGGCCAAAGGGCTAGTGGAGGTCCCCTGACTTAGGATCAGGAGACAAAGATCAAAGGATAAGATCAGGACAGGTCTGATACTTACTAGACTTCTCTACAACCCGACACACCAGGGCGATTCCCTCTCTATCACTCTCTCCCTCCTCGATATTCTTCCGCAATCTTCAATTCTAATCAGGCAATAGTCTGGATCTTCTGAGTCTACACTCGTCTTCCCTCTCTCTCTCTCTCCATGCGTTGTCCGCATCATATCATCATCATCGTCAATATCAGCAGCATTTCTTCTCAATTCAAATCACTCAAGTTATAGTCTTTATTTCTTCATGTCCCACCCTCAAGTGTTGCAACTTCACTAAACTACGGAATATGATTGGACGGGGTTAGGGGTGTCTTCATCATCCCAAGCTGACGTATTCATTTTATTAGTAAAACCTATTGTTTGTTAATCCTGCCCCTTCTACTCATTCATAATTTTATTTGAAACATGCATATTTTGTTGCAATGCCATAATTCACATAATACAGGCTTCACAGTTTGCTGCTACATCTTCTTCTTTTCCCATCCTTTCTGTCCTTGGAGCTTGGCAAGCGTTCAGCTCCCTCTGTGTCATCGGTCATCTCATGGGCTCATTGCTCATGCGCAACTTTTGCCATCTTCTTTTTTAGACAAGGACCAGCAGGCCCAAATATTCACTATTAATAAAAGAATCAAAAACAAATATTATTTTCTTGAACATGTAATTCTCACTGTTCACCGCCCACTTCTACTCTATCCCATGTAATTATTATTACTCTTGGGCAAAAGCGTTAATAGCAGCAGCTTTATTTTTAATCAAGCAAGCATATGCCGAGCATGCGGTACCTCAAGACCACATTTCAATTCTTCTTGTGCATGCGTGAGGGTTTTTCCCTCTCAAAGCGAGTTAGTCACGTTATTTTATGCGTCATTCGGGTTTGCACATGCGCAAAGCGTTTAGCAAGTTAAAGCGGGTTTTAATCGTGCTGCGTTTTATTTCTCTTTAATTCAAGCATGCGTAAGCTTTTCTCCCCATGTTTCTGTGTTGGGTGCATGTTAGTTTTGCCTTATCTATTAATTAATACTTAGTAGGAGTTAATGGAAGATTTCATCGAGCAAGTCTCATTTTCGCGAGACCTTGCTCCATCAATGGCACACAGATATTTTGTGCTGAAGTCTAGGAGTGTTTGGCTGTCTTCAAGGAATAATTAGTATGCTTTTAAACCATGTTACATAAATATGTTATTCACTTGTGAAAAAAATGTTTTCTAAATTTTCATATGCCTCTTTTTGATAGTTTTTTAGGGCTTTGCTTTTTTGTTCTTCTTCTGGAAAGTATAGTGACCGCTTTAGGCTTCTTTTTAAGGAGCATTGTGCTTGCTTAGTATTTTAGATCTGGCAACATAGCAGCAGTCGACAAAAGGCAGCAAACAGGGAATACAAAGTGATAGGTGGTGGATCACTGATACAATATCGACTCCTAAAACCTCGACCTACAGAAATATAACGGAAAAAATATTGTATACAAAAATATTGACGACCTATACTTAAAAAGAAATTACACAAACATCTATAAAAAGATATTGTATAAAAAATATCGATGACAAAAATATTGACAACAAAAATATAGCTTATAAAAATATCGATAACATTGAAATAAAATGAAAAAACCCAAAAATATTGATATTAACAATACCGACTACACAAATATCAATAAAATACATCCAAACTATATCGAAAATAGCATTTTAACTTAAAAAATACTATTTATAATTATATAATTAAATTACATGTACCAAATATTTAAAATAAAGTATAACAATCGTTTAAAAAAAAACAATAAATTAAAACAAATACAATAATAATACAAACACAAATAAATAAATAAATTAAAAATACAACATTAAATAAATATCAAACCGACCGAAAATAAACTAATATTAATATATATTAAATATAAATAATTTAAATTACATTTATTTACAAATATATTTTAATAACAACAAAAAATACAATTAATACAAACATTAAATAAACATTATATATATCAAACTAATTAAAAGATAACTGCTAAAACAAATTAAAAAGCTATGTCGACCAATACATTTAAACTAAAGGAACACAAACCAATAGAAAACGCTAACTACTTAAATAAACACTATAAAAACAATGAATTAATGAACACCAATTTTACTGTATATCAGCCAAACAAGGAGGAAGAGCGATACTTTGCAAGAGAGAGAACACAGAAGGAAGAAGAACTACATAAACAACTATATAGAAAATCCAACAATACAGGTAAAAACAAAACTTTGTAACAAAATATAAATACTTTGCCTTTTTTAATTTAATTAACTAAAACCATTACATGTTTTTCTTTAAATATCACAGATTAAATTTCATTAAAAGCCAACCTAGAAAACACAGGACAAAGATTTTCATGCCCACAATATTTAAATCAACATCATTAAAAATATAACAAAGTATATAACTTAACCTAATAAGAAGGTAAATTATTTAGATTTTTTAAACATAATAAAAATACAAAACATCGCTAACAAATACTTTTCTTTTTACAGCTTCCACAAAATTCAACAAAACAACAACATCAACAAAAGACATTTCATCAACGAAAAATCGTAAGAATATAATTTGTATTACAAAAAGTTTTAAAATAAAGACTAATGAGCACATGCATCAAGCTTATTACCGGTCGCAAACGAGCCGATTCTCAGGATAGCCTCATTTGAGACCGGTAAAAGTACTTTAGGATACATCATCTCAAAACACAATAGCAAAGTAGGTACTATCAAACTGCAAATAGTTTCCAATTCATTCCTATGGCCCTCTAGGCCCATAGAAATTAATGACAAAAGATTTTGCTCCCTATTACAGATTGTGTATAAATAGCAATTTATTTAGCGATTCTCATATGCATTAATAATTGCGACTCTTAAATAGCGATTCCTTAAAAAACGCTATTAAGGATTCGCAATTCTTTAGCTTCATACATGTGGTTGTAAATTATGAAAGTAATCGAATCAACTACAAATATAACCTTTTCTCTTTTATTTCAGAGCTTACACTTCAATACAACTGCACCAACAACCGTGACAACAAACAACTACGAAGAAAACTACAAAATCTACATTAAAGAAAAATATCAAACTAAGGGGCCCATTACGATGGCGGGCGGAAGCACCACCGCCGTGCTGGCGGATGCAAAAACCACCAGTTACCGCCGGCACGCAGCAGTCCACACGCCCGCCCAATTACGATGCGAAAAGTAGGCCAAACACCGCCGGCAAGCCAGCAACACCGTCCGCCATCAAAGTGCGCCCGTTCACGTAGCGGCGCAGCACAACTGACACACACCGTCCGGCGAAACACGTCCCGCCCGGCGCATAAATTACGATGCCGCAAACAAACGGCTCCCACGGCCAAGAGATACCGTACGACAAACCGAAGCGGTAACACGGACGCCGAGCACGGATAACGAAGAAGCGGCTCCCCGAGCATGAATCCAGCACTGCAGGCCCTCCCCATGCTCCTGCTGATGCACCACCAAGGACGCAACGTACCGCGGAGACGCAGGTAGGCACACACACAACAAGTGCACGCAAACAGCGCACACAGTGCAAGGGCGGAAAAAGCGGACAACCCCCACCAGCGCGTGTACACTACACATCCACCATTGCATCCACATATGACACACAGGCCAAATCGTAACATCGCGTAACACATGTGTACACACCACCTGGGACTAGGAACCAACCACCCCGTCACGGCCCCAAAGTGCCGATGACGCCGCCACACATGCGCACAACGCAGAGGCCAACCGCAGCGCCATGCATGCGTCGCACACAGACACAGGGACACAACCAAGCAGCAAACACATCAGCCCCACCCCGAACGCACATGACACGTGACAGGCCTGCCACAGACATGTCCCCAACGCCCAATTCACGGACAACACCCAACGCCACACAACCGACGCACACATGTCAGTGAAGACACGCAACAGCAGGACACACCCCAGTGTAACAAACATGGCGTAGCACACAGCGGCGGCAACACCAACTAGGAGAAGCAGGGCCCCTTCGGGAAGAGGAACGCCAGTACCACACTGAAACACCCATACCACCCTGCACATATGAACAAGACATATAAAACGGAACACCAAAGAGCCCGGGGACCGACAACAGGTGGCCCAAGAATAACATTCACACACAAGGCCCAACGCAGAGCGGAAAGGCAGCCTGCCGCCCACACAAGGGAGAGCAGACAGCACTGAATGACCTTCCATTCCAACTCCGAAACCACAGCCCTACGACAGAAGCCGGTGAATACAGCCATTGTCCAAGAATAGACCAACACAGGCATGCCGAGGAGACCGACCACAGGGCAGATAGCGCATATCACAGAAGCACACAACGGACGGGGAAGAAAGAAGAAAACACTCCCCCATGTCGGCCACATGCAAGTTAATTGGAAGGAGTCACACATCACTGACCTTGAACTATCTGAGAAACATGTGGGAAGAGGGCCCGTGTCCTCCAAACAAGCCAACAGAACACAAGTCCTGTCTCCCCACGACTACACAGAGCTCACAGCAACCTCGGAGCGTGCACATTGCAGACTGCACACACAGCCGGAGCACGCCACCACAACGCACCGCTGCGAAATGGCAACCGCAACACACCTACCCAACTACGCCGAACAGCTCAAGCTGTACAAAACCAACCTGTTTCATACATTGGGATGCGATCTCCTGTCCCTGCTGAACGTAAGTTACCGACTGACTTACCGCATCACATTGTTCAGCTGCGTCATGCCCGTCTTCTACTGTCGGAGGTGTCCCTACCAGCATCCTGTGGAGATATGCCTCTCCAACCCGGCATGTCTGAAGGCGGACCTGCTACCACTACTCCTCCCTCTGGACGCACACGACAGGGCCTGCTCTGCCTATGGGGGCATGGCGTATGTGGCCAACATCGCACCCGCACTGAAATGGGACCACTGTGCCTCCACACGACGGATCATCGAGAACAGCTACATCGAATGTCACCCAGCATGCCCCATCATGGTCCTCCAAGGGACAACTTACGAACAACACCTTGACAGCCACCATCCGCTACATTGGCTGGCAAACATGTACACCACCAATGACATGGAAGCCCTGCTGGACGGCATCGCATACCTGACAACCTGTCAATTCGTCGGACCACAACGCAGGTTCCCCGAGTGACCTATGATGTCCAACCCCGCACCCATGCTTAGCTTCCGCACGGACTGGCCAGTCACCACCACAACAGCCATACCAAACGACCGGCAACTGTAACCACACCATCAACGACATCGCCATGACATCGGATATGACCGGGACATGCACACTGTTCCCCATCACATCCAGGAACACCGCATGCATCGTGGGAGGCAGTGGCATGGGCTCTGTGTATCGCACCCACATGGACGGAACTGCACGAACAACCAGGACACGACATGGATCCAGCGCACATGGACACACACACCGCTCAGTGGACATGAATAGGTCGCCTGGAGTCTGTGGGTGCTGCACCCCTCCCACCCCCGCCCGGGAATCCCATACCAGGACCTTTGCATGGACGACAAGTGCATACAACAACAACACGACCCCAGTGACTGTGACATGTCCAGTAACCACCACAGTGCAACAACAAGTGGCACGCCGCTGCATGCACGCAAGCACATGCCCTGATGTCATCTCACATGCACGCGTGCATGAGGAACAACCGCAGCAAACCTGTCACATGGAACTGAGATGGACTGTGCCCATGATGCCAAGCGGTCTGGTAGGCTACATGTATACCGTCTGTGTCAAAGTCCGCAGCTCCGCAGCAATACGTAAATGTACATTAGCACAGCCTTGGCCAAGCAGATGTCACTCTGAAGCCCACATCCCACATGCAACAGCCAATCACATGTAACCCCACACCCTATCCCATTTGCAATCATGCTCAGTATATCCTCAACATGTATTCCGCTGCCAGTAGTGTCCACTATACTGCATCACAGAGGACAGAAGACTCAATATAATGTTTGAAACCAAAACTGTCTCCGCTGACTCATTTCACAAGTACGAATGAGAGAGGATGAGAGTATGTGAAGTACACGGCAGTCGTGACATGACCATGTAGTCCACTGGTATTGGATGTCAACGCAAATGAGTAGCACTACTGTGGAAGACACACATGTGTCGTGTGAAGTCGTATGGACGCAGTGCTCAGGTGGGTGGGTGCGACGGGTAGATGCGCACATGCCAAGTTGGAGCACGCCGTGTTGGGAGGGGTCATGAACAGTACACCACCGCTTCCCTGGGCATTGTGAGAGGACACCTGTCGGGGGGAGTGAACACGTGTGTGCACAGCAGCCGGGCACACGTACAAAGCAGTACCAGGCGCACCTCAGCCCACCCTCTGTGGACAAGCTGGATCCTGTTGTGCGCCCGCCATGCCCCTTGACAAGGCACACACAGCCCCAGTCGACCAGGTGTAACCCCAACATAGCCAATCCGCACAGGCGATACAGGGCACGGGATGGCAGTGGAGCATGGTGTGTGAGAGGTCTCCTCGCGCTCCTCCTGGTCATATCACGCAGGCAATAGAACCTCAACGTCTAGCATGGCACAAGTCAAATGGAAGTGTAGGGGGGACGCACCACAGCACGAGCAGCACTGACGTCATGGGAGGTGGCTCGCACCATCCCATCCATTGCCCATCATACCAACCACGCCACATGCCATTGCGACTAAGTGCAAGTGCGTGCGCCACCCCCCCCGAGCCCTCCCCAGAGAGGCCAAAGAGTGAATGTGTGGGCCATCAGTCACAGACGGACGTGGCATGGCCGCAAGGGCAGCCACAGCCACTGGGTGTCGCAGGTGGCGGATCCGGAAGGCGAAGACTGTGATGCATAGTCCATGCAGGCCGGGTCTCCATTTGGGGCACCACGCAGGTGGACGGCGTCCCGCAACACATCATACCCTGAGACAGCCCACTCGTGCAACTGGACCCACACATACACTCCTTGCCCTCTCTGGTGCGAGCTTGGGGCTGCCTGTGCAAGCGCTAGCCTCGCAGGTGAGCATGCATATTGGGGGAGCGAGGGGAGGACATGAGGGCTGGGGCGAAGATGACTGTATCACTGTCAGTTAGTACAAGGGATGACCCAGATGTGGAAAGGAAGAGACGTGTCCCGTGTGTACTGCAACTAGTCGCCAATCCAACTACCCCCCATGTCCGGAATGTAAGCCTGCACCTAGGCCCGCCCATCCGCCACATCGAACATACCACCAGCACGACAACCTTCCCATTCGAAACACTGACTGGGGTGGCGACCAGTGTACAATCATGTGTAGCCTACCCACGCGTACATGTGGGCCCTCCATGATCCATGTCACCTGCGGCAAAGTCATGACATGCGCAATGAGGGAAGTGAGGAGAGCTGTCCGCCCCACGCGCAGAAGGTGCATCAGCTCCACAGACCCAGCAGCGAGTCCAGCAGGGGTCACATGTGCAGGGGCAGCTGTGCCTGGTGTGAAGGCACATGCATATAGACAGCACATCGACCAATGTGTAGTCTGCCCACATCTACAGTCCATCATCATGCGGACATAGGAATTGAACACAGGGCAACACATCCTAGTTGGTGCACCCACCGTGACCAACAATGCGCAATCATCGACGTACCCGCCCTGTGCATGGCCCCCACCCAACGGAGGCACATCCAGTGCCACCATCCCACCACACAAGCCTTCCACGGAACATGCTGTGTCCAATGCTCAGTACAGAGTCAGCGCCCATCTGGTGGATCCTGAACAGGAGACACATGCACACACATGCCAGCTCCCACTATGTACGTCTGCCACCTGGCACGTGCAATGTAACCTCTCACCTGTGACGTGTGACTGCAAGCACACAGCCGTCTTGGCATGGGGCTGTCAATGTGGACACCTGTCAATGTTTCGGGAGGTGTGATCCGTACAGTGCTGTACATAGGGTGCAGTGCTGACACCTACTACTGTCTCATGTCCCCTCGTGCCACAGGTCCCAATTGTTTTGGCCGCTCAGCCTGTGCCCACATCGTCGTCGTCGTGTGCCATACTCATCCAGCCGCGGAAGCAGTTCCATGCTCAGCAGACATTCATGTTGCCGTGGCGTTGCCGCTTGACGGATATGCAGTCAGTCCCCATCAGCACGCCCCGCAAGTCATTGGGGCCTAGATCCCCATGTGCATGCACATGGCAGTGGTTTGTATCACTAGCCATTGCCATTGTTGGGAGACCTGTGTAAGTGTATTGTGGCCGTGCCGTCCCAGCTTGACAGCTGGGCTGTGGCTCATGTGCTTGCTCAGTCATGTCAGTGATGTGTATGCGAAATTGCTATGTGTCGTGTTGCTTTGACATGTGTCCTCTGCCATTGTCCCTAGGCGGAGACCGAACATTGACCGCCCATACCAATTGCTGGCGGACATGGACGATACAGAGGTTATTAGGAAGTTTCGGCTGGACAGGCCAACCCTGCATCGACTGTGTGCCATGTTAGAACCCCATCTCCGTCCCCGCAGGGTGTATCCGACTGCTGTCACCCCCACGGCTAAGGTGATGGCCGCCATGCATTTCTTCGCCACTGGGTCATTCCAGCACACAGTGGGCATTGGAGGAGGGATGTCCCAGCCCATGTTCAGCAAGGTGCTGAGGGATGTACTGGCAGCCATGATGCTGTGCCGAAACAGGTACATCCGCTTCCCCAGGGCTCGTGAATTGGCGGCAGTGAAGGGTGCATTCTATGCCCTTGGCAGAATCCCACACGTCGTTGGAGCCATTGACTGCACACATGTCGGCCTTGTTCCACCACAGGCCACTGAGCACCTGTACCGCAACAGGAAGCACACGCACTCCCTGAATGTGCAAGTGGTGTGCCTTGCGGACATGGTGATCACCCACGTGTGTGCAAAGTTCCCAGGCTCGGCCCATGACGCACACATAATGCGCAACAGCATCTTGCCACGACTGATGTCCAATATGCAACAGGATCGTGCCTGTATTGTCGGTGAGTATGTGGAGTGGTGTAGCGTGCTGGTTGTGCGATGCTGTCCCCTGTCCAGTTGGAATAGCAACGGTTCTCTGTGTCCCTCACACCCAGGTGACTCTGCGTACCCGAATGGGGCATGGCTGCTCAGTCCATTGAGGAATCCTCGCACCCCAGCAGACGATCGCTACAATGAGGCACATGGGAGGACCAGACGTGTGGTCGAGCGTACCTTTGGCCTCCTCAAGTCCAGGTTCAGGTGCCTGGACCGCACCGGGGAGTGCGCTGGCGTACTCCCACAGAAGGTGTGCCGGATAGTGGTGGCGTGCTGCATGCTGCACAATCTGGCCATTCGGAAGCAGATCCCCCTCATCGTGGATGACGGAGATCAACCAGGGCCCCAGCCCGCAGACCAGGACAGCTCGAGTGAGGAGGACAGCGGAGAGGAGGAAGCTGGTAATGTGCGGCAGCAGCTCATCGCCCGCTACTTCACTTGACGGTGAGTGTCCATGTACGACGGCTGATGTGGCTGTATCTGTGCAGGTGTGTGTGTGCTGTGTCAGGGTGGCCGTTTGTTCACTGCGTGCTGTGTGTCAACGCTCCATGGCCAGGGTAGTATGCCACTGTTGGTGGCTGTGGCATTGTGCCCTATTGCTCTGTGCGATGTGTGTACATTGCTTGTAGTTGTTGACATGTACTGTGTGATGGGTGTGTGACACACTCATTGAATGTGCTCCTGTTCTGTCTCCCACCCCTAGGTCCCTACAGG